>VWZD01003270.1:10565-49398 GCA_013396695.1 Sakesphorus luctuosus
TGCCTGATGCCCCCCAGGACATGGTTGGCCCTTCCGGCTGCCAGGGCACTGCTGACTCATATACACTCAACTTGCTGTCAACCAGGACCCTCCAGTCCCTTTTTGCAGAGCTGCTCTCCAGCCTCTCATCCCCTAACCTATAAACACAACCTATACACACTGCTCCATCCCCAGTGCAGAATCCAGCACTTGCCCTTGTTTAACTTCATAGAGTTGGTGATTTCTCAGCCCTCTAATTTATCAAGGTCTCTCCTCCCAATTTAGTGTCATCAGGAAACTTACTTAGTATCCCTTCCAGTCCTGTGTCCAAGTCATTTATGAAGATGCTGAGGAGCATAGGGCCCAAGACAGAGCACTGTGGAACCTCACTGGCAACAGTCACCACCCTGATCACCACCACTCCACTGTGATACATGGTACCACATACATCACAAGTTTTAAAATCAATTCACCATTTAGAGCAGAGTTCAGTTTACTCTTTTTAGTTTTCATTCTGGCTTTGATTGATGCTAAGTGAGAGGACTTTGTGCTTTTCCTGCCAGGGAAATGAGATTTCTGTGCCCAATCATTCACCCACTGGGCTTGGCAAATGCAGTTTCTGAGAAACTAGTGCCATCACTCTGAAACAAATTTAGCAATGCAAGCACAGAAGTAGTATTTAGTTCAGACTGGGAGCATGAGTTTGGAGCAAATCTCCTTATTGCTGCCATTCACGACACCCCAGTTTACTTTGCAAAGTCATCTTGGAGCACATAGATAGGATTACTTCCAGATGAAATTAAAATTGCTCCACAATCAGAAACTGGCACACTCCATCTGCTAATGGGACCGGGTGAATCAAATTAAAACATCCGAAATGCCTGTGGATATGAAAAGTCCTGATACCACCTCTTTTATGCCATGGATCTACTTTTCTTGCACTACAGATGTTGTTGTAGTAACAGAGGTGAGGTCAGTCGCTGCCCTCTTTTCCATAGACATGCCTATCTGTTTGACTTTCAGCCTTGCTTGTCATCATATAGACTATTTTCATTACCTCCTCTCCTCCAAGTATTACACACTTATGCCGCTTTTAGGTGTTCCTCAATCTCTGATCATTCTGTTCAGCAACACTGCTCTCCTCTGTGACCAGTCTTATTCTTCACACCTCTCCATCATCACACCTTCTAGCAATGAAGATCAACCTCTGTCATATATTACTAGTTTATTTACTACATACTTCATTTCTGCCAATCTCTTTACACATCTCCTCCAGCACGAGTCTTCATCAATCTCCAGCTTTGTCCCACTGCACCAGCCCTCTCTTTAACCCTTTCAACTGGGGAGCACTTTTGGCAGAGCTCCCTGCTACAGGCTCGCTCTCTATCTTTCTACCACTGCTACTTTCCATGCCAGCCTATTTCACCAGCATAGCTGATTCCACACCAACAAACTGAGGTTTTTCTATGCCTTTGAGTCAGCTCTGGGCATCTATGCCTCACAGACTTTTTGAGCCAAAGGCTTATCTGTCTGTTTAACCAGCCTGAATGGATTTTCCGCCTGCAGATTCATCTAATGGCTTTCTTGAACCACATCACCAACATCCTGTGTCAATGAGTTCCACTGTTTATCTGCATCCTGTACTTTCTGGGCAATGATGAACAGAGGAACAATCACTCCATATCTGAACTCTCCATCCCATCATACTCCCATATGTCAAAAACCAAATGTCATATCCCTTTTCAGGCATTCCTTTTCCAAGCTGAACAGTTGTCCTTCTGCATTCCCTTCTACACTACCAGGTCCTAAATGAGCTGCAGAAAGCTGGTATTGCATGACACTCTCAAGACACAGTTGCACTGTATACATATCCAGACAGTATTTGATCTTTCCACCATGCAGTAGAAAGGAGGACAAAGGACTAAAAAAAAAAAAAAGAAGAAAAAAAAAAGAAAGGTAGACCAGCACTTAAGTCTGGCCATTAATTAAAGCAGCATTTTGAACTCCTGACATAATGCAGGCCAGGCAGCTTGGGATGCTATTTCCATGCCTTAGGCAATAAAAACAAAGACTGTCTGTGTGAGGAAGGGTGAGAAGAAAAGCACAAGGTAAGATACACTGGGTCTCATTGCAGCTGACTGAATATGCAGTTTTCTCTGGATATCTTTTATGCATTCATGAAATTTCACCTGTGTCTACAGGCTTTCCAGTACCAGAGATTCTTCAGGCTCCAGGAAACTTCTGAAGACTGCTCAGAGCCAGAGGAGAGTAAGTGCCAGAACTCAGAGATGACAACAAGTGGAAGAGTCACACAGCAGGTTTGAGGGCATCGCTGCCCTCCGTAACCCCATCACGCCAGGGAACTCCAGGCATAGGAAAGACAGTAGGTTATGACATAGGCAGATATGGAAGTAAAGAAAAGGGAAGGTTTTTAAAAAGACCTCAAAATAAAGATCTGAGTTTCCAGGGGAAGACTTGCTTTTCTGCAGGAGTTGAAGACACTTGCAGATTTCCAGACTTACAGATGAAGACAGTCATCTGTTCAGTCATCTGTCTGTACTGGCAGGGGCCAGTGGCCGAAGCAGAACTCCTTAACAATGAAAGGTTTGCGAAACACTTCTAGTGCCATGTAAGGCATCTGTGCCGTTAATATTCCAAACTCACACAACTGAGTTGGACTATAAGACACACAGAAATCAGAGTAAAAATACGGGGTGGTTGTTGTTGTTGTTGTTGTTGGGGTGGGGGGGCTTATACTTAAGATGAGCTGTCATGAAGTCACAGAGAAGTTCATGTTGCAAGTCATGCTATCTGGGAAGGAAGAACAAGTAAAACACTGTAAAGCTCTTCTGAAACACACAAAAACCATACACAAGATAATGATTGTTTTTCCCAGTGTCTCAAAATTGAAAGAAAGTAGAGAAATTGTCACTTCAGTTCCCTCTTTACACATCAAACACCTATTCTCAATTAAGCTTAAGAAGTCCTGTTCTACTAACAGCCCACAGAGGGTTGGACACCAAAACAAAGCACTCAACACAAAGATTCCCCAAGCTAACAGAAGATGAGCTTTAATGAAATGGGGTTTTTTGAAACCTCACAGATGACAACAATATACTAAATGATGTTCTTTGATATTTTGCCTCAGTTCAGTGAATGAACCCATAAAGCAGATATGTGTGCTGCAGCAGGAAGTTAAGGATTCTTATCACTCATCCAAGTTCAACATTCATCACGAGTGTTGGGAAAGATGGATGGGACAGAAGGGACCAAGGCAGACTTTCCAGGTGGACTGTAGCTACGGGTTTCCTTGGTTTAACTCCTTGAAACTTTCATTCCTAATGTCATTACCAGGTTTTTGCTTCTAATACCGTGACAGAATCACAGGCAAATTTAGGCTGGAAGGGGCCTCTGAGGTCCATAGCACAAAATTCCTGTCAAAGAAGGATCATCCTCTAAGTCAGGTGGTTTCTCAGGGCCTTGTCCATGTGAATTCTGAAAATCTCCAAAGGCAGAGGTACTACTGCCAAGCAAACCATCCTGCCTCTGTCCAGCTAATAATTGTGTCTCCAGTCAGTCCATATACACACACTGCAAAGGCAAGTACTAGTCCTACACAGCGCTCCACCTCCATGAGGATGAGTTACCTACCCCTCCCTCTCCAGATCTCCAGTGAACACAGCAGGTGAAGTTCTTCTGTACCTAGAGACAATAACTGAAGTGGCTCAGAGGACTCCTACCTTCAAACTGTCATCCCTCCAGCGACTGTAAAACAAAACTCAGGAGAGAAAGTCAGCTATTATTTTGGGGGAACAAGAATATACCTTGGGGTGTAAAGGCAAAGGCCAGCACAATATGCTTGAAAGCATGGAAAGAAAAGGGTATGCTCTCTACTATGGTGAGATGGGATGCTCTAGGGGCAACAATATCAGGAAGCAAATTTCTGCAGGATGCCAAGTAGCTGCTGTTTTTTTAACGGCAGGCTGAGAGATGTAACCTACTTCCAGAGAACACTGCTGTCTGTGCTGAATTACATTGCCCACTAATTTAAGAGCTGGACTTGATGATCCTCCTGAGTCTCTTCCAGCTTCAGAATATTCTGTGATTCTGTGATTTACAAGATCATACTGCTTAAGTTTCTACCAATGCATTATCCTGGGAAGCTCTTCTCATGATTCCTCCTCTTTGCTACTAAAAACACAACTTCCTTGTTATTTTGCCAAGTAATAACTTCTAGCTACTGGCTCTTATTCTGGTTTGTCAGCTAGACTGAAGAATCCATTATCTGTAAAGACAAAATAGGTTTCTGATCTTTTCAACTCCATGGAACCCAGGAGTTCACCAAAATACAGCCTAGACACTATGAAAGATGGAAGTGTCAACTTTCCACTTGAGCTTTTACCTATGAAAACCTCATTGAGGGAATGGAATTTTCTGCTCCAAGATTCAGTTTGCATGGCAGGGTGCATCACACCTGTAGCTACTGCACAGGTATGTACGGCAGGGGCCATGAGCCTCAAATAGATGCAAGGGGCTGTAAAGTCAAGCCCTTCAATTTCTATTAAACCTTTAAATAAGTGCCATGATTTTTAAAACTGTGAGACACTGAACTCTTATTGATTTCTATGGTAGCTGTTTGATACCAGGTTGTCATTAGCAAAATCAATCTTTTCAATTAAGACTCAGACATCACTTAGTGACCTCAAGACATTTTCAGATTCAAAGAGAAACATGAACCAGAGTCATGATCACAGGAAGGAGGGGTCAAAAGAGAGATTCAGATCCTCCCTGATGAAAAGAGTCTCTGCACATAGAAAAAGATGAATATTACAAGAGCAGGAACTTGGAGTAATGCTATTCTGATTTTGGTTTTGTTCCTCTATGTGTGTGTTTTGGTATTCAAATTAAATTAGAGAAAATGGCAGAGAAAAATAATGTGAACTAATTACATTTAAGTAGATGTTAGCAAGACAACCTCTGACGTCTTCTGTTTGTCTGTTTCAATTAAAGAGCTGCCTGGGTTCTCTGTGCCTATTACCCTGCAATTTTGTTGCCAGCACAGGCTCCTTTTAGGGGCCAGATAGAATGTAGGAAACCAGAGGATGACAAGGAAGATTGGTCTTCATCATTGTAACATCATTCATGTTACACGCAGTATTACTAACAATATCAGTGTGAGGTTTCTTAGAAAGGAGCACTGCAACTGTACCAGCAATTCAGCCAAAATGGTAGCTACACTTTTTTAAGGCAGTATGTTTTACCTTTTTCAAGATTTGTGTATTCTTGCTCAGGGAAAACACTGAAACATTGGTTTAAATAATGCATTTTAAATAATCTCACATATAACCATGTGGAAGGTTGCTGAGAGCTGAACAGCACTGGCAGAGCCAAACTTTCTGCAGCCCTGAAAGCCAAACTCCACAGATACCTGACGGGAGAAAAGCAGTAATGCTACAGGATTCAGTACAGATCAATGGTGTGACAATGACACTGGGTGGCATTCAGGGACAGCACTACCTCAAGGGGCCTTTTGGCAGATTGGCAAATGTCCTATGTGCAAACACTCCCCGGCTAAACAAGACACAGATGAGGCTGGAGTAGGACAGACAGCATCAGGAGAGATCCACTGCTCTCAGTCCTGCCCTTGCACATGCTCTGATTTGCTTGCTGCACCATATCCATATCCAAGCCCTGGGAGAGAGCCACATCTGAGAAAAAGGCATTTGTCCACCAAACACCACTCATGCACCCTGCCATTAATTCCCAGAAAGTCCAGGGTGGGACCCAGAGCTTTCTGACTCTCCCTCCACACAGGCACTCTGCAGGGAACCATTAAATCTTGCTATCTTATAGAGGACTGATTAATTTCTGCTCTTAGGAGTAAGCCCACTACTTGCCTTGGCTCCTCCCTGCACATTTTTTCTGACTGTCCCTGCTCTACTCCACATACAACCTGGAGCCAATAGGCTTATATTTCCTTTACTAGTGCAACCCTACTATGCACAGCCTTGCCCAACTCATCTTTTCCTGGAAGAAGCTCTCTCCCAGCATTGCCTCCTCTCTGGTTTAACCACAGCTTCCAGAACTGCAGGAGGAAGAACAAGGTAAGAGTTTGGCCTCTCCTGCCTTGCTACAAGCTATCTAATCAGTTTCCATGGACTTTGTTTTAACCTCAGTCATAAAAATACCACAATTGCTGGGAGTTTCTGCTCCTTTGTCTTCCTTATCATTTTCCTAGGTGACTCTCCCACAGAGGGAAAGAAGCAGAGCAGAGTCATCTGTTGTAGAAAACCTCCTCTCTGAAGATAGGAATGTCCATGTTTCCTGGCACAGAGCTAAAGAGCACAGCAACTTAACAGACCAGCAACTCTGGCACAAACTAGAGCCACAAAGGATGCCTGGAAGAAAGAGGGAAAAAGACGCCAAACTTTGGGCACTGCTCTGGAACTCTGAAACTCTGTGAAACAGAGCAGGGAACAAGTCAACAGAGGAAGAGAGAACAGGGCTTGGAGCTGAACACTATCATGGGTCCTAGCATTGGCATCAGCATGTCTCTGAGCTTTAGAAAGAGTTTTGTTTGGCTGAGGGTCAGAAAGTCCTATTAGTGAATTTCAAAGTGTTCTGGAAATAGTAAGCATCAGCATTACCCCAAATGAGCCCTGCAGGATGTATTTTCAATGTGGGGAATTGCTGGCAAGCCTGTAATACCACAGAGGGGAAATCCCTGGAAATACTAGGCCAGTCTGGCTTCTACTTACAAGCCAGCATAACCCTGTGAGTGTCAAATCCCCTCAGCCCATATCCAGCCTCCTGGATGATCCAAAGGTCTTTCCTGTTTCTCCTGTAGAGAGGCAGAAGGCGCGTCAGCATAATTGCTATGTGCTGCAGGCTGCTTGCCTCAGTCAGCTCTCTACACTCAGAGCAGTTTAAAGTGCACTTACAAGAATACAAATAATGACTACATGTGAAACAACTCATTGCATTATTGCTCTGGTGTCTTCTTGCCATGAGAGCAAGAGACTAGACTGTGTTCCTGTTGTTGACTAAAATGGAATGAAAAAAAAACTTTCCAAACAATGTTAGTATAGATAAAGTAGAGAGCAGTTCTTCAATGAAAACTTTCAGGTGCACAGAGTACATAGGCGCACACCCAGTACAGAGTTCTTACAAACTAAAGGCATTACTTAATTATCATATCTAATGGGTATATCCAACCCAAAAAATCATTTGCCTTGGTACCATACCCAGAACTGCCCTGGTAGAGCCTCTCCAAGAGTTCTGTGCCCTCCATCTTGTTTTGACTACAATCATATCTTCCAGGTGCAGGAGTACCAAACAAAATGTCTGTTACAAAAGACTGTTAAACAGAATTTCAAGAATGTGACACAGACCTTGAGAAAGGTGTTTAGAAACTGTTAACTGCTACCTTAAGTGTGAGAAACTATACAGCTATATAAAAATCTACAAATATATAAAAACTTAAGGCAACAGTTGTGCATCAAGAGGCAGCCAGATCCAGGGGTTTCAAAGCACAGCTGCTGTCCAGGCTCATGAAGGATGGGTCCACAGGTCCTCTTAGCTCTGAGCAGGAGGTTTAGTAGCAAGGTTCTCAGCAGCCACCCAGACAGAAGCCCACCAGCCAACTGTAACACTGACTACCACTGTATTACCAAAAAAGACAACTAGTGTTTACAACTGGTAGAAGGGAATACTCAGATAAGGTGGAAGGGTCTTGTGTTTTGTTTTGGAGTTTTTTTTGTTTGTTGGGTTTTTTGGATTTGTTTGTTTGTTTGTTTGTTTTTGAAGCAAACACTTCAAACAAACTTTCTTGGAGAAGGTTTATTTATGAGCATGGAGGACAGGCTCTGGCCATTAAGAATCTGCTGAGTCCCTTTAGACCAACCAAGAGTGAATGGTGGAGAAATTATCTGGGACAGTCTCTCTTCACCCTGTTTCTTCACAGAAAGTCTCTGTCGTACCCTGTGACAACCCACCCCCCAACAGTTTCTCTACCAAAATCCCTGCCAGGGAAATCAGGACCCCAGCAGGGTGGGATGAAGATTTCATACTATGCACCCAGTGTGGGCCAAGGAATACAAAAACACCAGAAGCAGAAAACTAACCCCAGTTTATGAGGAGCCTTTGAAGTCATGCATAAAATCTACCTTAGCTTGTCCCCAAGGCAGTTATGTTCTACTCCAAAGCATCACTTTTGCTTCTGGGATTTGGCAAAGCCTTCAGTGCTCTCCCTAAGTCTCTGTAACACTGAAATACCTGGGCATCTGTAGCACACAGCACAGGGACCTGCTCTGTACTGATCCCCAAAACACAGCCCACACAGCATTCAAGTATCTAGCAGTCCAGACAGTCCACAGGCAAGGGAGAGTTGCCCTTACAGAGGCACCTCAAACCTGTTCCAGACACAGCAGACTGTCCAGTGCCAACCAAAGCAGAGACTCAGAAACTGCCACATAGTCAGGCAACAAAAAATCCATTTATTATCCAACTAGTAACAAATGTAGTAGATACAGAAACATTAAAAATATTATCCATTACTGACGGTTGCAGAGCAAGACATCCGCTCAGAGGGAACAAACAACATACTCGAGACAGGCAGAAATTACCTAGGCAGAAAAAAGAATGAAAAACACACCACATCTGGAGACACCCTGACCTGCTACCAGGAAATCCACCTGCTGCACAGATCAGCCAGCAACCAGCCTGATCAATGGGATGAAAGTGAGCAATGCTGCTGGCCAGGTAGGTGCAGCTTCCACAGAGGGCAGGAGTCTCTTTCTTTCCAGGTCTTGGAAAACAACTCATGCAGAGCTGTTTTGCTTCAAAGAAGAGAAGTCAGGAGGACCTTAGAGCAGAGCTGGGATGCAGGCAGCAGAATTACAGAATCACAGAATATTGTGAATTGGTAGGGACCTACAAGGATCATCAAGTCCAACACCTAAGTGAATGGCCTGTTGTCTGGCTCTTTGTCCAAACATCACCAGTGCCTGGGTCTCACGTTTCCCAGGTCTATGACAGCTCTATAGAGATAATGGGCTTTGATTTGTCACTACAGACTAATAGATTGAATGAATTTTAAATACTTCTTATCAAAGCTATAATAATGGTAATTCACTAGTAACATCAGCACACATGAAAAACTCTCCTCTTTCCCTGGTCTCTAAGAAGCAACCAGGTCTCCTCTATCCTGCCTCCCAAAACTCTAGAGTTTCCTGAAATGCTCACAACCAACACATGAACTCCTTGGTGTCTCCATCAGTCACTCCTTATCTCTGATGAAACCAGGAGGATCAGAGCTCTCCAAAGAGTGCATAGCCAGTGGGAGAACAAAGGGAACAGCAGGGCTACACGGGCTGCTCCTTTGTTAACCCACTAGGGCACCTGCATTGGGAAGCTTAAAAGGCAACAGTCAACTTTCTTACAACTGTTCTCCAAATCCTCTGCAGAAATCCCTTCTCTTGAGCACCTAAGGGGCCAGAAGAGGGTAAGCCTATCCAGGCAAATTTCCTTTACAAGGACTGCAGCAAACACAGCGCCTTCTTAGAAGGTGTAAGTGAACAGCACTGAGGCGGGGTTGAGTGGGAATCAGGAACAGACAGGAGGCTCCAGAGCAAGACAAGGAGGGAACCACTCCCAGCAGAGTGAACAATGATGTTCATGAAGACACCACACACAGCTGTCCTCCACAGGCCATCAGTGGCTTGTCTGCAAAGTGCTGTTGTTGCTCTTTGCAACAGCCTGCCTTAGCCCCTGACGGAGCTGCGGCATCAAAGTCAGGCCCATGGAAGCAGTCCTCCAAAGCTGTGTTCCCTGAAAGTAAGATCCCTTCAAGGGCTTGCCCTAAACGTGGAACTGGCAGCAGGAGGTGCTGCTGCCACAGAATCGTTACCTGGCTGCCATCACGATCTATGCAAGATGCGACCTGCCCTGACAACAGGCACGCAAATTCCCCGTGACTCCAACACAAAAAGGTCAAACTCAATCGCTCACACACACAGCCATACGTGAGACGTCTCTCTGTATAATAAGCAAAGTTATACAGATGACAAATCGTGCCACCCGTGGCACTGGCAAGCAGGGCTGGCAGGAGGTGCAGCGTCCCGGCCAGGCAGCGGGATGCCCCGGGCCGGGAGGAGCCCTGTTGCTTCGTGCACCGACAGCACCTCGGAGCGGGGCGGGCCGGCCGCAGACCCCGGGCCGGGGGCTGCAGCCGCGGGCCGACTGCCGGTCCGTCACCTCTGCGCACAAATTCCCGCCAGCAACTCCCTGCAGGAACAGCCCGTGGGCAGGGCGCTCCTGGGGAGAGAGAATTCTGCCCGCCGAGGGCAAGGCAGCAGTCGCTGCCCCGACTGCCGCCAGCGGGAACGCCCCGCTCCCGATACCGCTCCCCCCGCACACACCGGGGGATGCCCGAGGCCCGCGGCACCGCGCGGCCGCAGCATCCCCCGCCCGTCGGTGCCCCCGCAGCTGCGGGCGGCGGCTGCAGCTCCGCACAAAGCGGGGTGGGGCCGGCGGAGGCTGCGGCACCCCCGGCGCAGAGCGGGCAGAGCAGGCGTCTCCCCCAGCTCCGCGGCCCCGCCAGGCTCCGCAAGGCCCCGGGCTGCGGCAGTGTCCGTGCCCCGGCCCCAAGCTCCGCATCCCACCCACGGTCTCGTACCTTGCCGCTCCGTCCGGGCTCTGCCCGTGCGCTCCTGAGCCGCGCCAGCCCAGCCCGGCCCGCCCGCGGTCCCCGCCCCGGCCCTGCCCCCCGCGCCGCGCCCCTGCCCGGGAGTGCCGGAGGGACCGGGGGNNTCCCGGGTCCGGCCCCGGGGCGCAACCTGCTGTGGGCAGCGTGGGGTTTGCGCTGCTACCGTGGCGGGGACAGCCCCTCCGCCACCACAGCGAGCTGCTCAGGCGGCGCTCCCTACCCCGCCGTGGGAGCCGGGCCGACGGTCGCCGTTCACCGTCAGCATCCCCGCTGCAGGGAGCTCCCCCGAGCCTGTGCCCGGAGGCACATGGTGAAAGCTGGGTGAGTATTCATCCTGCAAGATCTTCTTGACAGCATCAGGAGTTCGCCATCACCTGCAGAGAGGGTCCCCCTAGGCCTTGCACTGGCTCAGAGAGCTTCTGAGGAGACGGGCACCCTGTGCCGTATCCTCAGAGTGACCACCAGCTGGACACTTGAACACTGCATACAGCCCTGCAACACGTTTTAGCGTGCCAGCCTTAGCTGGCAGCCTCTGGCAGTCCTCGGCAGATAGAGAGATACTGGCCCAAAGCTGCAGGGCCTTCACTAATGGCAAGTGCCCTTAGAAATCTTCTCATGCCTGCAGTGCTCACACTCGAACTCCAGGGTTAGCAGGTACCTTGGCAGCACTACAAACTTCCTTGTTACCCTGGATGAAAAACTTGTCAAGTAGACAGCAATGCCCAAGATCAAAAGGCAGGAGAGATTTCCTTGGCCAGGTCACCATCTGGGCTAACACCACTCTGGTCCTGTCTGATCAATCAAAGCCTAAGAGAGCTAGCTCGTCTCCATGCTTTAGTCCTACTGGTCTGTGGGTAGCAGAGGTAGCTCTGGGCTGAGCCAGCAGTTGTGGCAAAATTGTGACATTCAGTGTCCTCTGCATATCAGTCTGAGGAACCAAGCAGAAAAACAAACATGCCCAAAGGATAGTTCAGATGCTGTTACGAGTTTGCAACTCCTCAAGACAAAGGACTATTTACCAAGGAGCTGTGTATCAACCCGAGACAGATTTAGGCAAAGGCAGAGGCCCCATGAACCCTTCTGAAAAATGTCTCAAACAGTCTGAACCAAAGCGACTGAGGAAACAACAGTTTCCTGTTCCTGCTACCACTTCAGGCAGCAGAGTTGGTTATGGATGGGAGCCTGAGAGCAGTGCAACCAGACACCACCACTGGCCCACTGTTAGCCAGAAACCATGTACAGCAACTCAACCTGTGGCGATCCACTGGAAGAGCAGAGCCAGCACCTCTTGTGGCTGCTCTGCATTGCAGGAGTTACAACGGTGAGGCCACACATGTGGTATCTGTGCAGCAAGGGGTAAAGCATCTCATCTAGCTGGGTGCAGCTCCCTGGGAGCAGGGTCCTGACTGGCAGAGAGCAGTTGCAGAAGTGGATGAGATGAGACAAAAGAAAACAGCTTTTGGCTTGATGATACACTTAGCAGCCCTAGGAAAGGCATGACAAGTTTGAAGACACAATATCCTCAACTAGATTTAATTCAAGGTTATGTTATACCAACACACAGCCCAGTACAGCTGCAGTGAAGGGGATGCATCACAGCAAGCACTGAACTCTGCTTCATTCCCACCCTGCAGAGGACAAGGGGCCTGATGTGCCTCTGATAGCTTTGGATGGAGCCATGTTGAAGAAGCTGCTAATTAGTTATACCAAATTAGCTTCATATTTTAAAAGAACTTTCCTAGTTCCCATACCTTCTGCTATAAATTATTTCCAGCCTTGAGAAGTTTGCTACCGCTGACTGACACATGTATAGGAGTGGGTAGCACAGAGGGGTATGGTGAAAGCTGGGACCATGCAACACCCACCAGCTCCAGGGACTGATTTAAAACACCATTCTACTGGTAGTGTCAAAATTGAAAGTCATTTCAGAGTTGTGGCATTGGCATTTGCCTTCAATGTGCAAGACTTTTTATCATGTTGAAAAATGTTAAACTATGCAAGATGCAGCAAAAAACATCAGTTGGTTTTAATCTCTTTTTGGACCTTTTAATCCCTGCAAAATTCTGCCAATAAACAATACTTTTGTACTAACAGAATGACTTCATAAAATAAAAAAATAAAGGCACTATTTTCAGAAAGAAATTGTGATGATGGGCTGAGTACTATTGTTTTTCCAAGGGACCTAGAAATTTAATTTTACTTACCCTGGATATTGCTCCAAATCTCAAAGCTTCCTACCAGCTTGACACCAGAATATGCCAGATTCTGTATCATGAAAAGTAAGCTTAAACCCAGAGCAGATACTGACCCACTAGCTGGAATCTCAGAGCTAGACATTGCACTTTGCAGGATGCTGTCATTTAATAACATGGAGAAATAGGGACTTTGTCTCAAATATAGTGGATCACATACCTAAAACAGGCAGCTGGCTGCAGCAGGACAGGACACCCCTCACCTTGAATGTGGCATGGTTATGTTGCCTGTTGCCTAAATTCCTGTGGAAACAGACACTCAGAAACAATATTAATGGAGAAAAGATGGTTGGTATACCTTTATTGAAAGCTTTCAAAGTGCACACCCAAGGTCTGTGCACACATACATACAGGCCCACACGTGCACACACATGACCAGGGCTGTTTCAGTTTTTATCACCTCTTCAGCAAATAACATATGAGATACCTATGACCAACCATTTCCCCTGGTGCCCTACTCACAGAGGTCTTCAGAACTGCCCCTTGGAGAAGCTGAGGACCTCTAGGCCTTATTCCTGTGTTTTGTCTCCAAGCTATCTTGCAGGTGGCTTCTTCAAGAATGTATAAGAAAATGTTTTAGTGACTTCTAATACCACCTAGTATATGAGCAACCCAGGAAAATCCATGTGACCTATATAATCCCCCAAGTTACAAAATACACACTAAAATCCTTAGGCATCATTTAGTGATGTCTTCTCTACCACTGACTAACCTGATGTGCAGTTTCCCCATCTGGAGAGCTCCTGAGGTTAAGCAGAAAACATACAGGCATAATCTCATGATTCAGCATCTCAGTGCAGGCCACAGCCTCTCACTGAACTCCAGGAAATGGGTTAAATTATCTCGAAGGGCATTGTATTCTGTCTGCTCCAGCACTGTGGCTCTGTCATGGGAAGGTGGTTTGTCTTCTTGCACTTGGACTGCCCTTAGGCCAAACAGAGCTAATGTTTTGTAGAGGAGCTCTTAACACTGGGAGACAGCTGGAGAAGTCTCAGCTTTCGAGGTGAGCTCCTAAATGAGAAGAAAGCCAGAGTCAGGCCTTATGTCTGTGATGGTGGCAGGAGGTTGCCCAGCCTGCAAACTGGAAGAGAAACTCGGCACTGTGGTATACCTTCTGGTACAGGGTGGTGCTGCTTCCCAATTCCAAAAAATGCCTTGTCTCTTAGCACTGTCCCTTACCCTGGATGAGAAGCTTGAGCTTGCACTAAATATTAACCCAACACAGAAACAACCTCCCCAGCAATGCTTCTGTCAGGGCAGTATGCCAGAATGCAGGAGTGGATCGAGTATCTTTGCTGAGCACTTGTGCTTTTATATACAAGGGCTTAGCTGCAGCATACAGCAGTACAGATCTTGCCAGCCCAAGACCATCCAGGGACAAAAAGCAGGGGAAAAGGGAAGTCCTCATGGCCTCTACCTGTTTGCAGGTCAGGGACTTACTGAGCCAGCAGTGGCTGTGTGTTTGGCCACTTTCCACCAATTTATCCTGTCAAACTCTATAAACTCGAGATGGTCCCAAGGACTAGTAACAAGGTGAGCTACAGATTAATGGTCCATTTTAGGACAGAGGGTGGGTGTGGAAATCAAAACCATCCTTTTTAAGGTTGGAGTTGGTATTCCAAGGTTTAGATTAATGCAGAGACAGTTTAATTTAACAAGTACTATTAGCATACAGCAAAACTCATCAAAGACTGGCACTGGGTAGGGACGCCTGGTTCATCCACAGGTGCCAGCACAGGCAGGAGGAGCTGCTGGGCTGCACGACCAGGTAAAACTGTTTGCCAGCCAAAACAGTTGGCAGTGGCAGCAGAAATCATCCTTGGTACTTCATGCAGAAGTAACCTCTGTTCACAACATCTCTGGCATTAACTGGTACTGATTTGCATTGGACAAAGCTAACCTCTGGGCCCAGCTGGCATCTTGTGACCCGAGTTCAGTGCTTTTCAGTACCCCTAAAGTTTGTGAAGTACAAGGAAAGTAGAGTAGGGCCTGTGAGGACATGTGAGTTTGGCTTCAAGGTGCAGGTCTATACTAGGCCTTGCAAATACTCCTGCATCCACCACATTTTAGTAAAGAATGACCACAAGAGACTAGTTAGCAATATGACTAGACGAAACAGCCCTCATCATATACACATGTGAAGCAAAACCAAGAGCTGGTGAAGATATAGAAGAAAAGAAACTTAACAATCTTGAGATGTCCTTCCCTTCTGATTTCAATTAAAAATTATTTTCAGAATTTCCCATCAGGAACAACACCTTGGTTCTTATGTATACTTCAGAGGAGTTTATTTTTTAACCGATCATTATATACCAAATAGACCAATGTTTATTTTATACCGTAGGCATATGTCAGGCTATGTTTTGGTCTAATAATACATGTTTAAAATGCTGTTTTAAATAAACATAAGGACAAGTCGGGAGGAAAGATTTTTAAGCTATTGCAGAAAGCTCTAGAAAAAATAAAATTGTAAGTAAACTTCTAATTTTCATGGTCTTGATTTAGAAGATGAAGTCTGTAACAGTAGCAAAAATCTGTACTTGTGCACACCCATGCACATAGGAGTATGAGTAAATCAGATTAGCAATATCACCTGTGAGGAAAAACCTTCTGCCTTTTAGGCTTCCCTAGGTAGGTGGCATAATTTTAAAACAGATGCATTTTTTTGTGATACTGTGGTAAGATTCCACTAACATTTTCTACTCATCCTACACATTCAATGTGTGCAGCTCTCAGTGACATGCGGGGGAACTATCCACTCTTCCCCAAACATGATTTTCACTTTGACTACTTCCATACTGTGTGGTTGGTCTCCACAGTTCTCTCCCATCTCAGTCTTCCATAATTCATTGCAACTGGCTGCCTTGTCTAGTTGTGCTTAAGGCAGAGCTGAGGCAGACCATACATCTCAAGTGAATAGAGGCTGGTGCTGTCTCCACCAGAGTCTGTGGCACCAAGCTGAGAACATTATGGGCTATGAATGCTTCCTTTCTCTTCCTCTGCAAGCACTGACAGCTTGAAGGGCTGGGTTGTCAACAACAAGATGTTTAAAGGAGGCATAATCCACTTGGGTTCAAGGTCAGTTGTAACACATAGAGCAGAGCACCCGTTGCAGCAGGGTCTGCTGCACCTGGTCAGTGCCAGCACTGTAGGCACACCTGGAATAAAGCACCACTCAGCAGAAAAGTGGGGCAGCAGGGTTTCGCACTGTGCTAGGGAAAAGAAGTTGCATTTATCAAAAGCACTTGACTCATCCTGGGTCTGTGAAGGACTCAGCTGCACAAGCAGGGCATATAGCCCAGGGGATCGGAGAGCCTAGGAGGCAGCAAAGAAGCCTATCAGACCCCATTTCGAAAGGCAGACAGTGCATCTCTGTGTGCTAGACCCATGGTGGCCAACTTCTTGGGTCAGGGGAAATAAATGTCTTTTCTAAAGAATATCAAGTCATCTTTTGTGATCTAGTCCCTGTGGTTTGCAGGTTCAGTCCCAGAGTGTCATATGCCATGGGTAAAATACCTTCAATATTGTAAACTCCTACAGAAAAGACCTTGACCCTCCCATTATGAATGGGAGTCAGAGATAGGGACATCAGCACAGGAGACCTAACTGTGGGGCAGAAAGACATAGCCACACACTCATCCTGGCCTCCTGTGAGGCAGTCAGAAGACCCACTCAGCCCAGTAAAAGTCTCTGTAATGTTAGGCCCTGCCTGAATGTAGACTGCAGTTGGTTTCACAGTGAGATGAGAGTTCCTCTATGGAGCTAACTCACCTCCAGAAGGCAGAGTGCTACCAGTGTCAGGCTAATCCATAGATGATTCTGCTCAAAGCTAAACAAAGAGGAGAGATAGCTTCCAGTGTTTTATAGCCAGACAGGGAGACACAACCTGTGCTCCCATGGACTTTCACAGGAAGCAAACTGAAGAGGTAACTCCACTCTCCCACAACCCATTTCCCTTGTCCCAGCCTGAATCCCATGGGATGATGTCCTCCAGCTTCCAGGACTTCCTGAGACCCAATACTTATCTGGAGACAGTGTCTTCACTCAGTAACTGCAACATTAAACACACACTCTCCTGGCAGGCTAGCCACTGAAGGCAACATGCCTTTAAAGTGTGGGGTTTCTTCTTGACAAATTCAGAAGCTTTAAGGTACCAATGAGGGAGGGTTCTCAGTTCATTATTTTGAGTGATATTACTTGTACATAAAGATCTCACTCAAGCCTCCATCAGAAAATGTAGAAAAGCCCTGCCTGGTTAGGTCTTTTGCACCACGCCAATTTCTGTCATCGTACAACAAAAGATTTTTCCTATGCACCCTCAGCTTTAATCCTGAACTCTCAGGACAGAGTAGGCTGAATGGGGAGAAGCACAGAAAAGAATAGAATAAAACTCCTCTGACACCTTCCAATCCATTACAAAGTCTGACTTTGTCCCCAAATGATCATGTAACTACAGCCTTGCTTCCTGGGGAGAGGAACTCCTGCTGTCACTACCCTTCCCCTCCTAGTCCATCTCTTACACACGGTTGCTACTGATGACCTTATGCAAGATGGGAAGGAAGAGATGACGAACTCTATTTTTGCTAAATCTCTTCTTCCTCTTCACTAGCAACCTCCTTCAGGTCCTGAGGCCCCTGCTCTGCTCTCTCTTTTACATAGGCTGCCTTGATCTGTTCCAATTCGCACAGCTCTGCCTCCAGCTCTTCCCTGTGCATTGACCGACGGTTCCTCAGCAGTTTCATGGGGAAAGGGTTTAAGTCGTTGAAGGCAATGTTCATCAGCTTCCTACAACAGAAAAGACAAGTTTGGTCAACTGATTCACCATCTGGTAATGTATGGTAACAGATACATCAAGACTGTCCTGGGGTAGGCAAAGAGCAGGGCCTCAGACTTGGCTCTGTGAGCTCAAAGTCACCAAGCAGTAGTCTCAAAGGAATCACAGGCAATTCCTTCTCACACAATCACCAACCCAAGCAGTACTTTAAATACACATATACCACACCATCTTTTAAGATAACACTGTGCAGTCACTGTCAAGAGACAGCAGATCAGATGCCAATTCCAGTGGCCTCTCAGGAAGGAATATTCCTGATGCTGAGCTCTTCTGAACACAGAGATCTTCATCTCAGATACATGCTGCCATTTAAGGTTGTGAGTTGTGTTGTGTACCAAATACCCATCTACAGCTGAAAGAAAACCCAGCAAGCAGTAGAACATGTTCCAGTTGCTACAAAAAGGAGGCTGACACAGACTCTGTGACTTGCTCTGCTGTAGCGTGCCTTTGCCCAGACCAAAAATATTTTAAGTAACAACATGAAGGGAGGGTCAAAACCAGACAAACTGACCCATGTCTGATGGACCTGTCAATGCATATGCATCACTCTTAATGGATTAGTCATAACTCTTGTTAGGCTGACCTAACAGGCAAGCAAGTACAAATACAGGATAGAAGGTTGTCTACAACTCACAGTCCTACCTGCCATCCGTGATCATTCTTGTGAAAAAACGTAGGTACTGGTAGATCTCCACACCGTCATGAATTCTCAGGATTTCCTCCTCATTGTACTTAAAAATTGCAAGAGCATAGCGGAAAATGACCTGGAGAGTTGAAATGCATTTGAGTTGACAAGTTTTAAGCAGCTAAGGGATCAGGCCTCCCTGGCATAAAAGATGGGATTGGTCCCACAGCACTGCAGTACAGGCTTGACTCTGGGGTACTCCTAATCTCAACAGGCTGCATTAGGGTAGGCCTAAACACATACAGAGTTAATTTCAAGAGAATGACCTTCTGAGAGCTAATTTACAGCCCCAGAGAATAACAGGTCCTACAAAAGGACACCACAGGGATTTCACAAGGGTTCTCCAGTTATCCCTATGCACAGGAGCAATGTGGGACTCACATTTTCAGATACTAACTGCCTATCTTACGCTCCTTGTATCTGTCATACTCTCAGCTGTGTCCAGGTCATAGATCAGGAGATGCAACAGCCTATTAGAGAGTTGTTTCATACCACAACTACCTGGTAGAAAGGGCCAAGGTTATACTGTGCACAGCATCAGGGATTAGGTCTGTCTACTAGCAGCAAGTGTACAGACAGCACAAGAGACTGGGAGACAACAAGGTATCCTATCAAACAGGCAGGCTAGGATAAGGGGTTCAACCTCACATCTTTCTGATTCCTATGTACGTCCATCACCTTACCATTGTGTCACAGAGGTGGTGAAGATACAAGAGAGGCCTGGACTGAGAATTGTACCTTAGTTCCCTCATACAAGAAGGCATCCCACACTCGCAGGAGGATGTCGCTGACCAGGCTGTCCACAAAGGCCACTAGAAACCAGTTGAAGGTGATGAGTGAGACATCAATCTGATACTGCTCAAAATGAGTCATGAGGCGAGGCAGCTTCTCAGACAGGAAGTCTTTAAAGACTCTCTGATCTACCTAAAATTGACAAAAAAGAAAACAATAAAGTCCTAGTCAATAGCAGGCCTAGTATTGAAAGAGGAGAGATGCAACAGGACATCAGCCCTTGCGCGTCAGAGTCATCACTTGGTGCTGCCTTCTAGCGAACCACATCCCAGGAAGAGCACAGCATCCTTTGTATCCCAAAAAACCCTCTTCTTTCTGAAAGTATCACACACTATAAAGACCCCAAGGTCATGGCCAGGCTCACTAGCCTGGGCACTGATAGGTGCAGGTGTTACAGGCACACAGTTACAATGCCATTGAAGTATACAGGATTTATCTTGTCTCTGTGTCTGCCTGATAAGACAGAGTATATCTGATACAAGGCATCTTGAAAACATTGAAATCAAGTAACTTTGAACCAGGTGGGTAATTTACTCAGAGCGTAACATTTGACATTAAATGGCCAGAGGGCCTTCTGATCTGCAGAGAGCCCCAAAGCAACAACTAATACTGTCTTTGATTGTGAACTGAAGGAAGTATAGTGAATATAAAAATTCTGGTATTTTCATCCACCTGCATGTGGCACTCCAAAGACAGAACACAGTTTCAAAGTAAGTATCTCAAAGGCTGCAGAATGGTGCCTTCTTCATACTTAGTTCTGCATATGTCCGTTTGCTGCTTCACCTCTACTAAGCCCTCCTCAAAATAAGTAACTGTATAATTAATGGGCACCTTCCCTCTGACTAAGCTGACTTTCAAGCTATTACTCAGGAGTGGCACCCAATTTCCTAGTGCTGGGCATAACTTTGCTGCTCCTCTGTGTGTAACATTTTTGTACTCTCAAGCCTACAACCCCTCTACAATGGAAGGGATTGCAAAGTGGTACCACTGCCCTGCGAGAAATCAAACGTACTACAAGCAGACTGCTTGCTCTTAAACCTTTACTGAAAATCATTGTATGAGGGTTCCAAGCAGATGTGAGGGTGATCAGCTCACCTGTGACGTTATCAGTGTGTCACTGTAGTAGTCTGGTGGCATTAGATTCTCCACAATATGGACTAGACACCAGAAAGCAGTTTCCTCATCTTCCAAGACCAGGAGGGCAACAGCTGCCAATCTGCAATGGAGAAGGTATGGTGAAGCTGCAGGAGATGTCATCAGTTAGCACAAGAACAGAAGAATACCAGACTCTTTCTGGCAAGTCTCCATCTCCATCTGCATACAAAATATCAAATGTGTGAGGAGAGCTGGACAGAGAGTTAAGTCATCTATTCTGCGTGTTTCTGAAGAAACTAAAGGAACCATGTGCCTGTCAGAAGATATGGAACTGGTGTGACAAAGCTAGGTTTCCCAGCTAATGGAATGTTCTGCAAATCTGCTGAAGTTCGTAGTGTGCTGATTTTGGCTATTTCAATACCAGAAAAATCTCGCTCAGAGGTACTCCACATTATGTGACATAGTTCACCTTCCCATACGTTCTTTTACAGCTCTTACCTCCTCAGCTCTGATTTACCCCTTTCAGACAGACTGGAAAGATATCTAGTATCAAGGGTTCTGTGGGGTGGAAAATGTTTTTCTGAAGACCACACAAAGAACAACAGAAATAGACTTTCCTCATGTGAAAATGTCCAACTAGAAATTCTCTTCTTGCAGCTTGTGCCTGGGGGGCTTTTTTTTGCTTGGTAGCACAATTGTCTCAGTTTATTTTTCCTATGGCCTTCTTTGGGAAGTGAAAGAGGCTTTTAGGTTCCCAGAACCTTCTCTTCTCCAGAAAGAAGGTTCTGGGAACCTTCCTCAGCCTCTCCTTGAGTCATTTTCCTCAGCCTCTCCTTGAGTCATTTGCTGCAATTCCTTTGTATCTTAACACCTTGAAGCCTAAAGGTTTTAGTGTGTATTTTGTAGATTTTTAGAGGTTTTAGAATTATGTAAGTTTTCCTGGGTTGCTAACCTATGAGGTGGTGTTAGAAGTTACTGAAATATTTTTTCACACATTCTTAAGCTTTCCCAAAGTCATGACGTTTTGAAGAAACAGCTGTAAGATAGCTTCATGACAAAACCATAGAGAGTGCCCAGGGCCCTTGGAGCCTCTCCAAGAGGCAGTTCTGAGGACCTGTATGAGCAAGGCACCAAGGGAAATTGGTACCCAGGTTGGCTATAGAGATCAGATCTGCTAATTATTGAAAATTACAAAAACTATAACATCTCTGAACCAGGTGTGTGCATGCTTCGGTGTTCACCTAGAAGCTTCTAAATAAAGGTACATTTCTATCTTTCTCCAGTAATGTTTTGAGAGTTGAGTCTTTTCCAGAAATTTTAGGCATCAACTTCACATTTCCTTCAACACTTNGAAATATTTTTTCACACATTCTTAAGCTTTCCCAAAGTCATGATGTTTTGAAGAAACACCTGCAAGGTAGCTTCAAGACATACAACAGAGAGGGCCCGGGGCCGTTGAAGCCTCTCCAAGGGACAGTTCTGAGGACCATTATGAGTCCTCAGAACTCCAAGGAAAATTGGTACCCAGGTTGGCTATAGAGATCAGATCTGCTAATTATTGAAAATTACAAAAACTATAACATCTCTGAACCAGGTGTGTGCATGCTTCGGTGTTCACCTAGAAGCTTCTAAATAAAGGTACATTTCTATCTTTCTCCAGTAATGTTTTGAGAGTTGAGTCTTTTCCAGAAATTTTAGGCATCAACTTCACATTTCCTTCAACACTTCAGAGAGAACTGGGGAATCACCAAGGTGTTCTGCAGAGTACACTACAACTTAAAAATTTGGCCCCAGCCTCACACTGTTATTCTGGGACTGCCTCACTCTACCTTCTATAGCTGTTCCTTCCTATTCTCTAGCTACAGAGATGCTAAACAAGTGCATCCTACTGCTTCCTGGAACCCAGCAACAACACTGGATGAAAAAAGACACCAAATGCAAAATTGCAGGAAAATACCTGGAATACCAGGACAGAATTCTAGTGAGGCGAGAGCCTGGGGCTGCTTGAATCACAGCCTAGAGTATATACGTCTACACCTTTTCAGTGCTCTCCCATAAGGAGGAGCATCATACCTATTAAGTCCCTGGCAGTATCCAATGGCAGGATTGTGCCAGGAGAATGCCAACAATACCCTGCGGAGCTTGGGAATGAGCTGGGAGGTGGGAGAGGAAAAATGCTTATTGTTGGTCAGGGTGCGGGGCAGGTCAAGCTCAATCTGGCGGCAGGCAGGGTGCTCAGTGCTCTTGCTCTGCTGCAGCAGCCGCTGGTAGTGGTCAGGCAGGTGGCTGCAGTGCCGGCTGACAATCCACCTCCACACCCGCTGCCGATGCTCCACTGGAATGCCACTTCGGATCAGGGTCTTCAGCTCTGCAGAGGGGTTCAGCTCTCCAATGCTGTTCCACCTGTCACGGAGGGGCTTCTCCACTATTTCCTGGCTCCGCAGTTTGTTGGACTTTATCTCCAGGGCTTGGATTTTGGCCAGGAGTTTCCAGTCCTCAATTTCATAGTCAGGTACAGTCATAAACCCATACTCATCATACTCGCTGGAAGAACACAAGGCAGCGGTTAGTTCAAATGACAGGGCTACTACCTGTCCAAAGGATACTGCTTGGGGTCATGCCAGCTACCATCTGCTGCTAGGTTCCATCACCCTTGTCAGAGCACAGGTATTCCTCCTTCACTTCTCTGGCAGCTGTATGTGACAGCTTGCCATGCCCACTGTTTCACAGCCTTGAAGACAAATGGAGGCCTGCAGTAATGGTGTACACACATAGACTCAAGTGTAACTTTCCTCTGAGCTCCAGCCCAGCCTCATCAGACCTTTCTCACTAGCTCCCCAGTCCCCTCTCATCAGCTCACCAGCTCCTAAGGGAGTATTTAGCTCACTCTGTGCACCTTCTGTCCACCACATCCTAGGGCAGAGACAGTTCTGTAGGAAGGGACTGCAAAGGCTTTGGGGCTTCACACCAAAGAACAAAAAACCACTGCCCCTTCTGATGTATCCCTGTACACAATGTAAATCTCCTACTGTTTGGAACACACCAGGAGTACCGACAGTACAGCTCATTGAGGGTTTGTGAATCATCTGTTCACACTGTGGGATGCTTGTAAGACACCATGTTCTTGAGAGAGAGACCAAGCCTGGCCTAGAGGTTTCATCTCCAAAGCTACCTGGAGAAGCTGTGAGACTGAATGAACAGATACAGTGGGAACTGCTACAGAAGAGGGACACTGACTGGGGCAGGAAGGCATAAACACAAATGTAGGGACACCAGCAGTGCTTGTGGCAAGGCTCTCTGGAGGCTTCCAGTGCCACCTGCCTTCACTGCACGACTGTCCCCAGGACTAGCACAGGGCAATGGTGGCTTTATATGGCTGGGACTAGAAAATTCCTAAGGACAGAGATGCTCCAACTCCCACGTGGCCTCCTCTCCTACAGGCAGAGTTTATCCTCATGACCAATATTTACCTCTCAGGCAATCCATGGCTGTCATCACTTGCCATACTGTCTGCCATTCCCAAGAAAAGTCTAACAATATCATCTTTCAGCTTCCCTACCTATGCTGGCATGCTGCTATCAGATATTCATGGTCTCTACACCACCAAACCAAACCAGCCTCCTCAACTTCCTCTGCTATGTTGTAGCTCCAAGTCCCTATTATAAAAATGTTCCCAAACCTCCCTTGTCTGCACATTTGCCTTCACAGGCAGGCTTCTACAAGGGTGTGAATATTCCCATGCTCTTGACTCTTACCTTACTGGATTCAAGTTAAAACTTCCTTCTTCCTTCACATCCCACTGGAGCGCTTCCTGGATGAGGTTTTTCACCAACTCAGAATGGGAGCTGGGCAGGCCAGGCATAGCCTCCTGCAGCTTCCGCAAGACTGTCAGGTATTTGCTCTCCATCTGGCAGTTTCTTGCTTGCAGGCAGGCACACTGATGGGGAAACAAGAAGGAAAGAGCCGACTCAGTGGCAGTTCTTCCTGCATTGCCACTGCTCTCTACCGGCCTGGTCTGCACATAAAGCAATGACTCCTAAACAGCAAAGCCTCAGAAAACACATTCAGTAATTTTCTGCAGTCACTGGATTGCAGATGTGAATGAATCACCATGGTCTGTCAACAAATACATGCTGCAGGACTAGCATGCAACAGAGGTTGCTTATTGAGTGGAAGACCTAGTACATCATCATCTACTTTAGCTACTGCATTGCATCAGTGGATGGGCACATCCCAGCCAGCCCATCGAATGACACTGTCCAACAGCCACCACTGCATCTGAATTCTCTCCAGCCTTTTTCCCTGCCACTCATACAAGTTCTCTACACCACACTGAGCTGTATCCTGACAAAACATACTACTCTTGAGGCTAAGCTATAAGTGTACCATTTTCAGGATACATGGTAGAACCACAGACTAGGCAACCACATGCCCCTCAGCATGCCCAGTCTCATGACACTGGCACACATCATTTCACAAGCACAGGAAGCCCAGTTGAGTTCAAACACCAGGACAGTATCTGCCACCACCTTACTCCTGGGCACACAAAGCAGAAAAAATGAACGATGACTGTTAGCCCACTTCACAAGTGGGGGACTGAGGCCACAGAGGTGACAAGACTCACCCAGTGTCTCAAAGGAAGCTCACTGAAGACTCCTGTTCAGGGGGAAGCAGCAGTTGAAAACAAGAATAAAACAGAAACCACAAAGAGAATTAGGTGGCATATAGAGAGGACAGAAAGGAGCATGGGATACTTTCATACTATCACTTTAATCAGCATTTTGCCTCACATTGAGCATGCTTTTGGAAGGATATAGCAGTTTCAGGATCAGAAAAGGCAGTAACTTAAGAGGCAGGCAGAGTTTCAAAGAACTAGAAAGCAAACAGACTAAGAATGGCAGTAACACTTCAGAAGCAGATTTTTGCCATGTTGCAGGACCCATAACTGTTGAGACATACCTGTGATGGTGCATCCCCCACCTCAGGCCACTAGATGATCTCATAAATGCTCCTTAGGCTTCAGCCTTGATGAACAGCACCTGAGCTAAGCTCCTCCTGAGCTTACCAGAAACATTGTCTGCTACCACAAATTTTACTGTCTAACAAGCTCCTGTTTTTTAATGAACAGCAATGGAAACTTTTTTTCTTGCAAACCCAAGCAGAATAACATTTTTTTTACCAAACTTTCCAAGAAAGCTACCAACCCAAACTGTAGCCAGCATGCAAAACTACTATGACTAAAGCTCGCTTTCTTGAGACCCTAACAGAGACCCTTTGCACTCTCCTGGACTGCAGCAGGTGGTCACCAGTGGCCTGACTCTGAATGAGACACCTCTCAGAGCCAGAGAACTCTCAACTTTACTGTTCTTGGAGGACCACCACCAAACAATGACCATGGATCCTGGGCTAGTGCCCTCATTTCTCGAGGCTCATCTCTGCCGTTTGAGAAGATGCAAAGTCAGCCAACATGAGTACTTCACTGAACTGGAGGGGAAATATTCACAGGTATATACCTTGTACATACTTCTTTAGATCTGTGTGTGTGTAAGTGTGAATATGGTACTACAAATGCACTATGAATATTGCTCTCCTAGACTGTTAAGTACCATAGATTCGTAAGTAAGTTAGGCCTGTAAATGAGTTACTGATGTGCTGTAATAAGTTCTGTGTGAACCTTTTGTTACATTGGTTAAATTAAACTATTGATTAAGTGCTGCTAAGCTTAATGCTGTTAAACCTTTAGACCTAAACTGTTCGCCAGGTTCAGTTTGGCAAGGGGTCCATGCTGAACATTGTGACTCAATGGGAGGGTCTCCCTTATTCCTTTTACCCTTACCATTTCCTATCCTCACATTTTTCCATCCCCAGCCTCCACATAGATAATTTTTGACTGATTTTAGTTGTAGATTGATTGATTTCAGGTTTTAGTACTATTTTTCGTCTGTGTGCTTGTAGAGCAAACCTTGCCAACAAACTTTGTCATGATTTCACTTTAACATTAAACCTGCTTTGGCCAATAGCTTTGCCAGTGATTCTTTAAGCAACCTAAAGCACTCATTCACAATGCTACCTTAAAACCTAGGGAAGTAAAACCTCAGCAAAATCCACAGAACAAATGCCAGCACACACCACCAGCCCTGGAAGTGGTTCAGGACCAGAAGCTAGGATTGACAAGTCTGAGACTAACCAGGTCATGCGCATTTAAAAGGCTAGAAAAAAAGTAAAAAACCATGCAACTCAGATGTAACTGCAGGACATGAAGACTGTTGCCACGTGGCAGTGTCAGGCATAGCAGAGAAACAATGACTAGATGGAGCCAGGACTCAGCTCTCAGGAAGTTTTTCTGATTGGCTATGCAGTGTTGCTTTTTTATTTGTATCCAAAAGCAAAGCTGAAATGCAGAAATCTGGGTTAACGTGCAGAACCATTAAGACTAAGCTTTGCAGGTATTCTATTTCTATTGAAAAATGAAAATGATCACATCTAATTTGAGAACAACATAAAGCAGAAAAAAGGTTACACTAAAAAGAGACATTGAGAAGAAAGCTTATTCCTGGTGGATCAAAATCCATTACAGTGCCAACTTTGAAAATAAATCAGTAACAGTTCACACCAAGGGAAAAAGGTCATTTTGCCTTACCTTCATCAGAAGGGCTTTTTCATTCTCAGCAACACTTGTCCAAAGTCGAGTAACCTGGTGGATCTCCGAATTGAGAAACTGGTTTTGGGTTCTGTATGCATCTATATCATCCTGCCATGAAGGAAAACAGTCACACAGAGAGAGTTCTTGAAGGGCTTAAAATTCCTCCCAGTTCAGGGACATCAAATTATGTGAAGGACAATAAAATATCTCACAAATTTTGTACTCTGGGGAGCAGACAAGTCTCCCCAGGACAAATATTGCCTACAAAGGAAACCAAGGCACAATGTTGAATGGGACTATCCTGCATCAACAAGACACTTGAAAATGCTAAATACATTTATATGCATGAAAAACACAGAGACNGTGCATCCCCCACCTCAGGCCACTAGATGATCTCATAAATGCTCCTTAGGCTTCAGCCTTGATGAACAGCACCTGAGCTAAGCTCCTCCTGAGCTTACCAGAAACATTGTCTGCTACCACAAATTTTACTGTCTAACAAGCTCCTGTTTTTTAATGAACAGCAATGGAAACTTTTTTTCTTGCAAACCCAAGCAGAATAACATTTTTTTTACCAAACTTTCCAAGAAAGCTACCAACCCAAACTGTAGCCAGCATGCAAAACTACTATGACTAAAGCTCGCTTTCTTGAGACCCTAACAGAGACCCTTTGCACTCTCCTGGACTGCAGCAGGTGGTCACCAGTGGCCTGACTCTGAATGAGACACCTCTCAGAGCCAGAGAACTCTCAACTTTACTGTTCTTGGAGGACCACCACCAAACAATGACCATGGATCCTGGGCTAGTGCCCTCATTTCTCGAGGCTCATCTCTGCCGTTTGAGAAGATGCAAAGTCAGCCAACATGAGTACTTCACTGAACTGGAGGGGAAATATTCACAGGTATATACCTTGTACATACTTCTTTAGATCTGTGTGTGTGTAAGTGTGAATATGGTACTACAAATGCACTATGAATATTGCTCTCCTAGACTGTTAAGTACCATAGATTCGTAAGTAAGTTAGGCCTGTAAATGAGTTACTGATGTGCTGTAATAAGTTCTGTGTGAACCTTTTGTTACATTGGTTAAATTAAACTATTGATTAAGTGCTGCTAAGCTTAATGCTGTTAAACCTTTAGACCTAAACTGTTCGCCAGGTTCAGTTTGGCAAGGGGTCCATGCTGAACATTGTGACTCAATGGGAGGGTCTCCCTTATTCCTTTTACCCTTACCATTTCCTATCCTCACATTTTTCCATCCCCAGCCTCCACATAGATAATTTTTGACTGATTTTAGTTGTAGATTGATTGATTTCAGGTTTTAGTACTATTTTTCGTCTGTGTGCTTGTAGAGCAAACCTTGCCAACAAACTTTGTCATGATTTCACTTTAACATTAAACCTGCTTTGGCCAATAGCTTTGCCAGTGATTCTTTAAGCAACCTAAAGCACTCATTCACAATGCTACCTTAAAACCTAGGGAAGTAAAACCTCAGCAAAATCCACAGAACAAATGCCAGCACACACCACCAGCCCTGGAAGTGGTTCAGGACCAGAAGCTAGGATTGACAAGTCTGAGACTAACCAGGTCATGCGCATTTAAAAGGCTAGAAAAAAAGTAAAAAACCATGCAACTCAGATGTAACTGCAGGACATGAAGACTGTTGCCACGTGGCAGTGTCAGGCATAGCAGAGAAACAATGACTAGATGGAGCCAGGACTCAGCTCTCAGGAAGTTTTTCTGATTGGCTATGCAGTGTTGCTTTTTTATTTGTATCCAAAAGCAAAGCTGAAATGCAGAAATCTGGGTTAACGTGCAGAACCATTAAGACTAAGCTTTGCAGGTATTCTATTTCTATTGAAAAATGAAAATGATCACATCTAATTTGAGAACAACATAAAGCAGAAAAAAGGTTACACTAAAAAGAGACATTGAGAAGAAAGCTTATTCCTGGTGGATCAAAATCCATTACAGTGCCAACTTTGAAAATAAATCAGTAACAGTTCACACCAAGGGAAAAAGGTCATTTTGCCTTACCTTCATCAGAAGGGCTTTTTCATTCTCAGCAACACTTGTCCAAAGTCGAGTAACCTGGTGGATCTCCGAATTGAGAAACTGGTTTTGGGTTCTGTATGCATCTATATCATCCTGCCATGAAGGAAAACAGTCACACAGAGAGAGTTCTTGAAGGGCTTAAAATTCCTCCCAGTTCAGGGACATCAAATTATGTGAAGGACAATAAAATATCTCACAAATTTTGTACTCTGGGGAGCAGACAAGTCTCCCCAGGACAAATATTGCCTACAAAGGAAACCAAGGCACAATGTTGAATGGGACTATCCTGCATCAACAAGACACTTGAAAATGCTAAATACATTTATATGCATGAAAAACACAGAGACATCCAGGTCATATAAAGCTAAAGAAGCACCTAAACGAGATGAAGAATACATGTCTTTTGTTTAGTTGATTGATTTGTTTTTGTTTTGTTTTGTTTTTAAATTAAACAAATCTCAGCCCCATGGCTGGCAGCAAAAACACTCTCCCCCAGTGCAGCAAGTGGCTCTTTTGGTTATTCTCCACCTTATGCCATTGTAACTGCAAAGAGACATGGATGGATCTGAAACTGGGAAACTGTTTGCAAGACAGAAATGCAGAGGAACAAAGGTAGTGAAGGCAGCAGATAAGACTGCAGCCCTGAAACAACAGAAAGCAAAGAAAGAGACAGGCACTGAACGATGATGTAAAGTCAAACAAAACAGGCTCTGAGTTGAAGCTCAAACTGACCCAGATGCTTTTTAGCATCCTATTGGCAACAGGTGAGCCACTTCCAGCCTTCCTCCACTGGAGACAGATGAAGCAACTAGCAGAAGGCTATTCTGTGCTTCCCACAAGGAACACCCTCCCACAGAACCTGAGGGCACAGAAATGGGAGCCCCTCTAAAGCCCTCACATACCTTCAGGTGCTCAATCTCCTCCTGCTGCTTATACAATGTCTCTGCAGTGATAGTGTTGTCTTCTTGCAGCGGGTCAGAGAGCTCTCGGGCCATCTGTTCCGTCAAGGCCATTATGACTTCCTGTTTGGCGTGGTTCTTCTCCATCAGAAGCTGCACATGTTCCTTGAGTTCCTGGATGTGGCTGTCTCTCAAAGTCAGAATCTGCTCCAGTTCCTTCTTTTCTTGTTCAAGAGCTTCCAGTCGGCTGGTCAGATCTGCAATTTGTCTCACTTTGTGGCGCACCAGCTCCAGCCTGTCCTTGTCTTCTGCTGCAGTAAGATACATGCTAGATACTCGCTTCTCCTGCTGGGCTGCCTCCAGAGCTTTGTGGAGAAGTTTAACCAGCTCCTGGAAAGGGAATGGAAAGTCATCATATCACAGTGCTGCCCAGGACAATGGCAACATAGACTCAACAGTGAAAGGTCCTCAATATCTTGAAATTGACCCCTTTCAGAAGGAAAATTGAATGCAGAAATCTTAAAACCACATTGACACCACAGTAGAGAAGTTCTGCTCATAGATCTGGGCCTGGAAGGTCTCTGCAGCAGGTCACAGATGACTTGACTTTACTTGGATTGCAGCAGAAAAGTTCCTGCTCACATTGTCTGAATCCTGGATTTCCTGTAATCACTCGGGAGGCCCAGCAGAGAACCTGGAGATCTGGTCAGCAGTGTGGTAAAATGGGAGGGAGGGAAATAATGCAGTCTGCATCCACCTGTGCTACCAGGAGGAAATTGCAGTATCCATTTTAATCTTCCCTTTGCCAGAGTCCTCCATCATTCCATCCTACCTGAATGGAACCTTGCCCAGCCACACATTGTTGATTCAGGTTTCGACATCTCAGACACTTAAAAAAGCAAATCAAAGATGCAACTGACTGCCCAACATGTGACCTGACTTTCCTGTCTCTTCTGCTGGAAGAGCTACCAGCATCACTCATGGAAAACCTGGCATTGCTCCATGCTTATGGTGAGCAGTACCATTTGTGAGAAACAGCTCTTGGAGGCTCATGCCCTAACTTCAACAGTCAAACCACATCTTAATGGTGGATCACTGTTCAAAAAGAATGAACTGTTGTTAACAGCATGACTCCACCTAGAAGTTCTTGCCAGTGTCACAGTACCTATTTAGGACTGTACTTCATACATTCAGTGAGCAACAGAGATGCACAATCAAGACACCAGCAGAATACTCATGGATTTGTTTTACCTCCCTCTTCCACCTAGCTGCCCTTCCTAGCAATGGCTGAAGGTCGTCCCTTGTGCTGGGCACAATCAGACACACACAAAGTGGTAACACCAGGAGCTTCAAGTGGTCCTGTAGGTGCCTGAGAGCACTTTTCAGCCTAACAACAACATATAACGGTGTCCCTGCAACCAGCCTCAGGACCCTGACCTTAGAAGCAGCAGTCTCTCCGTCACACTTACCTTCTGTGATTTGACTTCCTCTGTGAGCGTCAGAATTTGTTGCTGTAGGACACTCCCTTTATCCATTGGGTTCCTCTCCCTGGACAGTTCTTCATGTGAGTCTGGGAAGCCACTGTTCTTCCACCTGGCTTTCCTAATCCAGTGCAGCCTGGACTCCATCTTCCCATCTTCCAGTGTCTCCTCTTTAACTGAAGGGAGACAAGCTTAATTTACACAGATTTGCTTTGCTACTATGGACTCCCAGATCTTGCCATGGGGGGGACTCACAACCATTCTGCAGAGAAGGCTGACACACAGGACAGGGAAAATTGACCTGCTGAGATCCACAGGATTGAAGCCAAAACAGTGAGGATCAGACACAGGTATGCCCAGAATAAACAAAGCTGTGCTATTTTATGGCACCTGTTAACCCACCTTGTACCCTGCGCATCTATCTTGCCCATAGCAAATGCAAGTTACCACCATGGAGAGCTAAGCATGAAGTGGAGCTGCTATGCTTAGCCTGTGCCTTTGCAGCAGTTACATTTCTACCTCAAACAAATATGTCTGGCACCATGGATTTTTTTTAACTCTGCAGAAGGTTCCAAAGGCAGAAGATAGAGGCGGCCTGCAACCTGAAGCAGTGCCAAAAGAGCCACTCTTGTGGCAACAACACGGAAAAAGACTTGAGACAATGTGATACAGTTTCCATAGCCCTTGACAACTTGCCACTCTCTGCTTCCCATTCCTGCTAAGTCTATATCCCTGATAGAGAAGACATCATATTCATACCAGCTCATGCAAATCAGTAACAATCACCTGCACACTCTGTCTCCACTTTAGTCTCTTGCTCCTCATCCACGTTTGCAGGATTCTCTTGGAATTCATCAAAGCTAAAGACATTCTCATTGTTCCCCCAGAGCTGCTTGGAACCACAGATATTGAAGACAGTGTTTCTGAAACATGAAAAGATCAAGACAGGTTAGGAGAAGTCGTGATTACTGTAGTCAGTGCAAATTCAAACTACTCAATGCCTCTACATCCCCTTAATGGCTTCTCTGCCTCCTAAAACCTATCTTTTTCACTTGCTGAGAGTATGAACTCTTCACAGCATTGGTGGATCTGAGGGAAGCAAGGCTGTAAATAGCATAAATCAGGAAGATGCCACAAAATCAGTAAAAGCACAGCAACGTAAAATCAGATAATATTTCCCCATGTGCTTGAGCCTTACACATAATAGATCAACCACATCTCTCCCTACCTTTCCTCCTTCCCTCTCCTCTTCCGTTCCTCCCTCCGTCCCATCTCTTAGCTCACTGCAGAAATCCCAAGGTGCCAAGAAAAACTCAGCTACCTACAGCAGAGCCAAAACTGGGACAACGATCACATTTGAAGCAGCCGTAGGTTCTGTGCTCCAAACCACATTTAACAAAGAACCTTGCCACAACCAAGTCAATAGACTAAATGTAGTAGAGAGACTCAGGAACAGATTTGCAGTCAGACCCAGAAACAGTTTGTTACCACTGCTGCTATCAGATATTGCCAGAAGCACTATGAGATAACTTTACAGCATCATGCAGAATCACAAATGTACACGTGTTTTCCATAAAAACCTATACAAAAAGGTATGTATACAGATCTTTTTCCTTCTTCTCCTGTGTTGTTCATCAGTTAAAACAAAACAAGCCCCTTTTTCTGAGGTCTACAAACGACTCAGTGTCTGCTACTTTCCTAGCTGTAAGTGAAGCTACCAATCAGGTATTCTCTTTTTGCCTTGCTACTGGCTCCAAGAGCAGAAGAACAGACATTACTGACCTCAGGGAACATACTGGCATATAAGATCAGCAGACCCTCGATCTCTGTAGCCTGCAGTTAGTACTCATCTAATGCAACTTTACTGCTTTTCTCTACTTCATGCTGCCTTTGGTTTTACCCTGAGACTGCAGCAGATCAGAGATCTGCACATGCTATGCTCATGAAGACCCACCCTGACAGTGAAAGAAATGTTTATAGAACCAGGGAAGCAATATAATTTTAAGTTTAAATGAGGCAGTTGCTACTCAGGCTTGCAAAAGCAAGGCTGGAAGGTTGGAGGGAGAAGATATGTTCACGTCATTTTTAATCAAAAATTAGGGAGTAGGAGAAAATGCATAGCCTGCAAAATAGTACAGCTGACTTTGATACTCTGCTCCTATGGGGGATCTTTCTTCTTATGGGCATCAGAATGTAGCCAGAGCAATGGTAGCAAAAAAACAACAGGCAACTTTCCAGCCAGAAATACTTGGCAGCCACTTAAATATTTTTGGTTATATGTAAATAAATTATTAGGAAACACCTACAAAGATATTGATGGGCTTGTCTTTGTGCAACTGTACCTGCCCAAGGCTTGTAACTTGTAGCCCTGATGGAGCTATGCATTGCAACAGCAGGTAGAAGTATCACTGTAGTGGGAACACACACACTCTTGAAATTCAGCAAAGAGCAGCAAGCTGTGCAGTCAGGCCATATTACAGGCTCAAGCACCTTTTCCTTGAAGTTCTTGCTTTAGAGCATGCACTACATTCAAGGTACCTTGAAACAAATGGAAAGTGCTGTTGGGCTTCTCTCACTACCTAGTGAGTACAGCTCAACCTGATCATGTACCCTTCCAAGACTGCAGTGCAGATGCATCACACTAGGCATGGAAAGCACTGCCTATACTGAAGAGAGCTTAACTGAGTCCTAGATCTGCCACTAGGATCTTTGCTAAGAGAGCTGGATGATGAGAAATGCATCAGAACTGTGAGATGTGAAAGACTCCCTGGCAGGAAATTTACTGTGGCCTGTAATAGCCTTCAAAAAGCTGATTCACAGTTCTTCCACGTAAGCACCATTTCAAACAATACAAGACAGTCAGAGAAGGCACACAGTGGCAGGCCAGCATGGCAACCACACTACAGTTCTCTTCATTCACTTACTGTATCTCTGTCCAAGGGTGCTTAAGGGAGATGTTCTGCAAAGCAGTAGATGTTTGAGGTGCAGGCAAGGATGCTGCCTTTAAACCCACTGCTTCAGTTGGTGTTTTCACCAGAGGCAGAAAGTCTTCATTGTCAACTACATCCACACAAAAACAAAATAGGACACAAAAGCAAATGAGCAAGACTGAATTCCACAGGAATTAGGTTCCTTCACGTAACCTGAGAGCTACAACATTTTACTACAGGTATACATTCTATGTTCAGTCAGTTGGAACAAGGACAGCAGAGCAGTCTTCCTTAGTTTTTGGTCAATTTACAGAAGTTTCCATGTACAAATAGAATCATCTATTCAAGGAAAATCAAGTGATTTCAACTACATATATGAGAATTACTAACCCTAAACAATCAAACCTTTTAACTGCCTAAAGAAATAAGGGTGATTTTGCTGTTCTCTTCTCACATCCCAAATTGTGTCTGATAATTTAATGTGCAGATAACACTCCATAAAGCACAGTTTGTTACCAAATTTTTGCCTATTGTAGCAAAGTGCCAAGGTACCTAGAACCTTTTAGAACAGACACTTAGTATGGAGTGGATTATTTGTTTCAAACAAAATCTTCATCTAGTCATAACTAACCAGATGGACACCCTCTTTGTGCCCTCCCCTGATCCATCAGCTCATGTACTACCATATCTAGAAATGAACAGCTTCATCTCACTGTTGAAAATAAACTTGTTCGCTCTAAATTTCACAGACCTCACAAGAGGATGGGGATATACCAAATGTGCACACTTCACATGTGTGAGGAAAATCAAGATGGAATTCATGATCATAAGATAATACCTCAAAATCTCCAAACATATGCTGTGGATTTGGAGGTAACTTATTTCACTTTTCATAAGGCAAAAGATCCAAACATTGACCAAGCATTGATAGTGGGCACCTGCATTTAAAAATCTCGCCAAAACCTCTGCCCACTTACAGGTGAGGAACACCATTCATGGACAGGTAGAGGGGGGTGCTCTGAAAGCAAAAGAAAGGCTGACATATGCAACACCTACTTGTTCTGCCAGCTAGCGGTTCATTCACAAGCTGGGAGCTGCCCACAGGAAATCTGCTCTTACTGTTGCAAAATTCCCAACGTCTCATTTGCAGCTGCTGCAGCCAGTACATCATTGCCTGCTTGCTGATTGCCTAACATAACAAAAAACAGGAAAAGGAAGGGAAAAATCACATCAGCATGAGACATATCCTGAGCGGATAACCACCATTTTGCTGCACAAATGAGCAGAAATAAAGGATGGCTATATCAAGCCTATGCTGAAACTGTATCCTCTGGTCCTAACAGACCAGATTTGGGAGTAAATCTTTAGTAAGGATTTAAGTAGCAGAATCTCAGCGGACCACTGACCTGATTTTAAAAGTCTTTTGATTTCCTATGCTCCAAGGTTAAGCAGAAATGTCACAATTATCTTAGACTGGAATCACCCATGGAGTTGCTTAACAGTGACTTTCACAGGGATAAAAATCTAGAAAAGATTCCTGCTGAAGATATTTTAGACAGGGAGTTGATTTCTGTTCAGTAAATAACATGTGGACTACAGGACTCCTCAATTACTTTAATCCTGCAATCCATTCAAGTTGTATTCATATTCTGTTAAACAACAGCCATCTCACACATATTGGAGTCCCAGTGTTGCCAAAACACAAAGTAATTTAGGTCTAAATGGTAACAATCCACACTGGGAGGACACTAGAGTGAAACTCAAGCTAAGAGATACCTAAGAGATGCATCTGTCCTCACTGTGAATGCTTTATTACAAGAAGATGCTGCCTCTTACCTTCAAACTAAAAATTCTGCATGGTGTTCTGATCTCAAAAATCCCTTCCTCATTTTCCATTTTGCAGTCAAAACTGGCACTGGAGAGCTCGATAGACCCCAAAGGGTTAATGTCCTGGGCAGTTCTGTAGTATATTAAGCGACATTTGTTTTCATCATAAATGAACCAGCGAGACTTCCAGGTCTTGATTGGCCCCTTGATGCCCAGCTTATTTAAATAGCCACAGAGTTTTTTTCTGCGTGTTTCTCTGCTAGGTTTCAGTTGTATGTTTTCCAGTTCTCCAGGAGAGGAAAGCATGTTTTCGTCTTTCGCTGAGGCTCCATTTCTGCTGTTACTATCTGGATTTGACTCCACTAAATTGCCTAGAGCAGCAAGGGGACAAGCTAGGCTTTCTGGTCCTTTCTTCATCTCTTTCAGGAAACAGATTGAACCAGGAAATTCTCTAGGTAAATAAGTAACAGCATATCCTGATTATATCATTGTTACAGAACCTGCAGCAAATGAAAAAAGAAGGAATAAGCTCAGGCCTGGTATACTGTGACAAAAAAACCCACTCTCTAGCTTTCAAACTACGCAGCCAAGGTCTCCAACTCTACTTTTGGTCATTACATTCTGCCTTTCTCTCCTCAGATGACTTATATATATCTGTTTTCTTCCTTTTTCATTCCTAAATTAGCCAGGACTAGCAGCTAAGAAATAGTACCATAAACCCTTGAGTGAAAAATAAGTACAGCTTATGGGCATACAAAATCAGTAGCAATAACCAGGGCATTCAGGATGTGATGTTAAGGAATGGTTGCAGAAACCATGGCAAGATAACAAGTTCTGGGGTTAGGCACATACTCAGGTAAAGGCATTGGAGATAAGCATGTCCTGGTATTTACATTGAATGTTCAACTAATATTTTAAACCATGGCATCCAGAGCAAAATTCAGCCTTATGCAGTATCCTTTTAAATTATTTGTGTCAGCAGAGTATTGTTGTTAAAAAGCCTCCATGCTATGTGTTAGTTCTTCATCCAGAAGGATGGATTCATACGATGGATTTTGCATCGGACAAAGTAATTCTGTGGTCCTTGCAAAAGAGACTTAGTTGCTTAGTGACCAAAGTAACCACTTGGGTCCCAGGAGGAACACAATATGCAAAAGACAAAAATCAGGCTGGAAGGGATCTACGTAGATCTCTAGTTCAACTTCTCTCTCAGAGAAGGGGCCAACTTAAAAGCTGTAGCCAGCTACTCAGGTACACATCCAGATGAATTTTAATCATATGTAAGCATGGCAATTCTGCTTAACCATAGGACAGGTGTGATTTTTTTTTCTCAAAACTGCTGACACCTACCACTCCAGTATAAAGAAAGCTAATAACACTCCAGAAAAGTATCTATAAAAATTTTTTTGCCTGTTTTTTTTTAATTTTCGTTCCAGACATTAATATATCTGAAGTAAATAAGTAAGCAAATAAATTGTTGCAGTGTTAAGTTGGTGGGAACCTAACTGCAGACACAAAACTATTGAACATAACATCCAGCTGTATGACATGTGAATGGAGACAGTACAATGAAACACACAGAGATGTTGCCCAAGCTCACACTCTGACGAATAACTTATCCTCATGACTGACAGAAGCCTTACCCATCCTGGCACTTGCTAAGCGCCATCATGTTTATTGCTGCCCCCTCCCGTTCCCTCATTAGCTTTATAGATAACAACAGATAATGTTCACTCTTATGGGGAAACTATTGAAATCCTTTTAGTTCACTCCATGACCATGGATCCTGGTGCTGAACAAATTCACAAATGCCAACAACAAGGACCCTTTGCAAAGGTGGTGTCCCAGCTGAGGTTCTGGAACATCCAAAAGCTTCATTTGCAAGCTGATTTTGCCTGGCACAAATGAACAATCATGAGGAGGAAGTAACACTCTCAGCTTTCCCTAACAGACCCTGGAGCTTTCAGGGCAGTACCACATATCTCCTGTAGAGTCTGAAGACTCCATCACACCTCTACCTCTTGCCAGAGTGATGATTCATGGACCCATACCATGAACAGGATCAAGTACGCATTTGAGGTTCAAGCACCAAGTTATGAGTCATGTCAGATCTGCATTGCAAAGCCCCCTAGATAAGACCTCACCTTAAGAGAAGTAGAGATGTGCTCCTGGAAGTCACCGTCTGCTGGAATAGAGCTACTGCTGCAAGCACCACCAAGCAGATAACCACAGCCTACAACAAACCCAAGAGCAACAGCAAAGCGTCTTCTTCTTCAGGTTTTCTTCGGTCCAATCGTTGCCAGGGAACTGCTTGAAACATATATTTAGCCGAAAACTGCCCTGACACTGAGTCATCAATGAAAACGGGGTGAACCGTGTACAAACCCCTATGGAGCTGCTGGCGTGAGTGGCACAAGGCAGTCCCAGAGCCCCGCCCCGTCCCTCTCCCAGCACCGCAGAAGCGCCTCCCAGGCCAGCTGGAGCATTACTGGCGGCGCCTGGCACGGGGTTGAGCCTGGCACCGGTTGTAGCAGGCTGGGGCGGGGGGGCACCCGACCTGCTCGCTGGTCAGAGCATTTTGCGGGGTGGGGTGATGGCGGTGCGGAGGCCCGCAGCTCCCGCCGGGAATACCTGCGGCGGCCGCCTCCCCGCGCTTC
>VWZD01003270.1:49586-98464 GCA_013396695.1 Sakesphorus luctuosus
CTGCCGCGCCGGTCTGGCGGCGGTGCCCGGCGGGGCGGGGCGGCCCGGCAGGGCAGCGGGGACGGGCAGCGGAGTCAGGGGGCTGCGAAGGGGGGGACTCCGGCTGCAATCGCGGGGGAGGGGGGAGGAAGTAATAATAAAAATGGGTATTTCAGCTGACTGTCGTGAAGAAAATTATTCACCAGAGTGATGGAGCACATGGAAAGGAGGCAAGCCTAGACAGCGACAACTCGTGGGGTAGGGGAGGACCCGCAAATCCCATGTGCTAGGAGGGATTCTCCTCCAAAACCACCGGGTGGCGATGCAAACCCGCTGCTCACCGCACCCCGCAGTGTGAGAGCCACAGTCGTGCATCATCTGGCGTAAATCAGCTAAGGCAGGCAATTCCAATGAGTAGAGAAGAGTGGTTAACTTGGTGCAACGGGAGACTGGAGGCTGATAGGATCACGCTGGCCCAAGGGGTCTAGACTAATCACTGAAAAAACTTCCAGAAGAGGTACAGTAAGAAATAGAGGTGTTGAAGACCACCCCTAACCAAGCAGTGCAGGGCCGAGGGGTCACAGATGCATGGGGCACAGCGCAGGCAGGTTCACATGCTCTCGGGCAGCTGCCTTCCCTCCTGTTAGTACTGCCAGACACTGCTGGGCTTGGCAGGTGCTGGACTGGCCCAAGAAGGCACTTCTTATGCCCTTATCCCCACAATAAGGAGCCTGGATGGCTTTGACTTTGTGTGCAGTGATATCTGACCTTTGATGGTGAGTTTTATCACTTACTTTAGTACTAGAAAACAGCAAAAAGCAAACCTAAGTGTCTGATGTGCCATCTTTTCACTAGCCTAAACTGCCAAACTGTAACACATGTGAAGCCTATTACAGCATGCAAAATCTACAGATTTCCGCAGGTGAAAATGATTTGTCCTAAATTTGTCTTGCCTTGGCATTTGGCCATGAGACTGGATCACAGAAAATCACACAATCACAGAACTGTTAGGGTTGGAAGGGATCTCTGGAGATTATTTAGTCCAATCCCCTTGCCAAATCAGAGTCACCTAGAGCACATTGCACAGGAAGGGATCCAGGTGGGACTGTAATGTCTCCAAAGAGAGAGACTCCACAACCTCACTGGGCAGCCTGTTCCAGTGCTCAGCCACTCTCAATGTAAAGAAGCTCTTCCTCATGTTGAGATGAAACCTCTTATGTTTTAGTTTATGGCCATTGCTCTTTGTCCTGTCACTGGGCACCACTGAAAAGAGTCTGGCACCATCCTCTTGTCATCAGCCTTCGAGGTATTTATGTGTTTTGATGAGATCCCATCTCAGTTTTCTCTTCTCTGGACTAAAAAGGCACAGCTCTCACAGTCCCTACCCATAAGAGAGATGCTTCAGACTCCTGTCTTTGTGTCCTCCGCTGCACCCTCTCCAGTAGTTCCTTGTCTTTCTTGTGCTGAGGATCAGCACTGATGGATTCTAGCCCCACTAGGAAAAGGGGGAAGTGCGAAGGCTATCACTGTAACTGCATTAAGTCCTTCTCCCCTGCTAAAAACTGACACAGGGACCCCTCAAGAAAATTGATTTTATCCCTTCTCTATAAAAGCATAATGATCTTTACTAATTTTTAATGAGACCTGTACTAACTTTTTATTTAATTTTTTATTTTAGCTGTACCTAAGCTTGTCAGTTATCTTAACCATGCATAGCTTTAGAAAAAGAGGAATTTAACTCTGTAAGGTGAACTTTAAGAAATAAACCAAACATCCTGTTTAGATTAGAGGCTGAGCTGTAAGAAATAAATCAGAAAACCTGTCTAAATTAGAGGCCTGAAACAGTAAAATTGTTTAGTTAAAAGGAAATATCGGGCTGCAGAGATAAGAGCATCCCATGAAAGCTGTTGAGAGTCACCTAAAATATATTGCTTATCTTCGGGGAGGGGTTTTCAGTTGTAACGAAGTCTATAAACCTGGAAACATGAAAGTTGTGTTGAACATGTCTTTGATGAGGTTACTCCCCATATTCCCAGAGCTGAATAAAAGGAAGGATTTTGTTCTAGTCTATTGGGTTTGATTGTTTCTTAATTCAAAGCTGAGCTGCTTTCTCCCCCTCAGCTGCACCTGGAAGGTGATGGCAGAGTGTGACACAAACAGTGGTACAAGGCAGCACTGGCCTGTGTGAAGGCTGGCTTGGAAGTGCCTTAAGTTTCTGCTGGAGTTCCTCAACCAGCTAGCGTCAGAGTGTCTGTAAAAGAATCATCCTGCTCCCAGTGTCACTTTATACACTAGCACAGGCAAACAGGCCTTGGTGAGGCTGCACAACGAGTGCTGAGTTCAGTTCTGGGCCCCTCACTTTAAACAGGACATAGAGGTGCTGGAGTGCATTCAGTGAAGGGCAACAAGGCTCATGGAAGGCCTGGAAAACGTATCTTATGAGGAACAGGTGAGGGAGCTGGATTTGCTTAGCCTCAAGGAAAAGAGGCTCGGGGGGACTTCGTTGTTCTCTACAACCACCTGGAAGGTGCCTGCAGTGAGAGGCCTAGAGGAAATGGCCTTAAACTGAGACAGGAGACATTCGGGTTAGCTATTAAAAACCTCTCCCTTGTCGGGATGCTCAGGCATTGGAATAGATTGCCCAGGGAGGTCGTGCAGTTGCCATCCGTGGAGGTAAGTCAGGAGGCGCCTGCATCTGACGCTGGGTGGCCTGGTTAAGTGGTTATAGCGGGTAATGCCGGGCAGGCGCTCGGACGGGGTGATCTCAAAACTCTCTTCCAACCCTGACTGTCCTTGGATTCTGCGACTCCATATGCAGCCGCACAAGGAGCCGAGCTGCTGAGGAGCCAAAGCACTACCTTTGTTGCCTGAACCACTGCCCGGCGCGGCACACGCGGCGGGGCGGGCAGGCAGGGAGGCAGTGGGGCAGGCAGGGAGAGCGCGCGGGGGCGGCCCCGCGCACGGCGCCTGCGCCGCCCCGCAAGGACATGGCGGCGCCGTGAGTGCCGGCGGACGTGCGTCTTCCTCTGCACCATGCGGAACCTGCGGCTGGTGCGAGCCCGTGGCCGCCGCTCCGCCGCCGCGGGCGCTCCGCGGTGCTTCTGCGTCGGCAGTGAGCCCGGCACGGTCCTGGTGGGCTCCCAGTACGGGGTGGTGGAGCTGCGTGACTCGGTGAGAGCCGGCGGCTTCGGTGGAGCGCGGTCGTGCTCGCCGCCGTGTTGCTGGGGTCAGCTTTGGCTGCAAAGCTTCAATAAAGCGTTTGTTCCTGCCCGCCGGGAGCTCTCCGGACTCCTGGTGCGGCTCCCGCGTCCTGGCCGTGTCCGGGCCGCTGAGGCCGTCCCGCCAGGCTGGTCCGGGATGCACCGACCGGGTCTCAGGAGTCGCTGCTCTGCGGCCTTGGTGGCTGGAGAGGCTTTCTGTGCCTTTAAAATACTAAATAAGCCTCTTAAGAGCTTGGCTGTTGCTCTGACACAGGTCAGTCCCGTGGTTTTGTTTTAGGTATGACCTGGCGAACAGTTGCATCAGAGACAGGGTTCACAAAACAGAACTACGGAGGCAAAGAGCTAGGCAAGAGCACAGCAGGAAGCTTTCAGAAGCCTGCTCAAGGGGGAAAAAACCCCAGCGTACTGCTGAAGTACAATAATGCCACTGAGTCGCGAATTGTTGTTAGAACTGGGCTGCCATCTTCTTACTATGCAGCTCTAAGGCATCTAATTCCTTCAGTATACTCAGTTCTGAAGTTAACTTGGCAGAAGAGTTTTGGGGCTTTCCAGGGATCTCATTTTCAAAGACTGCTAAAGCTTAATGCACATGCAAATGCATTTCCTTAGAAGTTTTTTTTTATGCTGTGTCTCTAAAGTCTGCATCTCCTCTTAAAAGTACTGGGACACTTTAAGCAGCTACTGATGCACCCCTAGGTGTTGACACTATGTGGGGACATATGAAAGGGGCTTGCCAGATAATTAGCAAGACAGGTTGGAAGTTGTGGTATTGTAGAACTTATGTGAGTTTCCTCATTGTCTGTCTAGCACTTTTCACATAAGAAGATCTTCACAGTTTCCTGTGGGTAAGTAAAGATAGGTACTTCGATGTGTGCTGTTTCCTGGTGCCATTCACATACTCTCTTTTGCTGTTAATATTTTGTGTAACTGCAGTAGGATGAAATATACCCATTGATATTAGTCTGTCATTTCTGTAAAAAACCCACTGAGGTGTTGTGTAATTAATAAGTCATTGTCCTCTCTGCGTTAAGGTGACAAGAGAAGTTTCCTTGACTGAGGAGGGTTTCTTGCCTGAAGATGGAAGTGGCTGCATTGTGGGTATTGAAGATCTTCCAGAGCAGGAGTGCGTGTGTGTTGCTACAGCAGCTGGAGACATCCTACTCTGCAATTTGTGCACAAAGCAGGTAACACAGCAGAAAAGACACAACAGCACCGAGGGACTTCAGAGGAAAGAATTGTAATGTCTTCACGGGGCAATTGTATGTTTGTTGGATACTGAGCTATGGTTAGTCTCCCTTCTCTGGGTAGTCAGGCTGATTTTTGTGAGAGCCTTGAGCAGGGTTAAGGACAGACTATACACTCTGTAAAAGAACTGGAACTGAAGTGATGGCTAGCATGTCCGCAGAGCTAGTCCTCTAAGTTTACTCAGAGGGCTCTTGGCAAACACCCAGCAGCACAGGATCTGATGAAGTCGTACAGAAACAGGATATTGTTGACACTAGATGCAGAATAAAGTGGTCCATTCATAACTCACAGTGTAGTTACCTTTGTATTATCAGTCCGTCCAGAACATCATATTGACATGACTTAACTGAAGAGAGAAGAAAGTATTCTGTGTTGTGATTTGAAGAACATTTGGAATAAAAAAGTGCTAGAAAACATTAAAAGGGAAGTGAAATAGGTGAGCAGATATGGCAGGAGCTGAGATACTTGCTTCTCAGTGTGAGATTTGTACTGTCTTCAGCAAGACACAGCAGCACCCTCTGAAGTCTCAATCAGCTACAACAATACCAGCCAAACAGTGCATGTATAGGTGAGCATGAGATGACAGTGGTTTGTCTGGGTTAGCCATAAGGTTGTGGTTATTTGAAACTTGCCTGTTTTGGTTCTTGTTAGGGTTTGATTTGCAAATACTACTTAAATATGCAATCAGCTGCATCTGAAAAGCATGTCCTGTATTGCAACTGAAAACGTGTCACAGAGGAATAGAAATTAACAAAGTCTGTGATACACAAGACTTTTCTTGCACTGATAGATGCATCAGAGATGAGGTTTAACTTCAGATTCTTTGTTTCAAGGTTTTTTGACTTACTTTTGAATTTCAAGGTTGTGTTCTTTTAGTGCAGTCAGGGCAGCAAGAAAGAAATCTTGAAGGTTCCTCTGAAACCCTTTGTACATGGGTGATAGTTACTCTACCACTGATGCCTCGTCTCCCTTTGCCTTCTTGGGAAGATTGTGACACCTAGGCCTAGTTCCTTGAGTGGCATCATCTTGCTGTTTATCACAACAAATGAAGTATTTAGTCTACTGTTCCATGCTTTTTGCAAATAAGGATAACAATGCATGCCGTAAGTTCTTTGCCACTGCTGTTATATGCTCATGATGGTCTAGTAGAACTGGCTCAGTTTTTCATACAGTTTGAAGTTGGTGCAGCTCTGTACAGTTCTCACATTCAGCATGCACTGGCTGCTGAGAGTTTTAACTGCTTGTTGGAATTCTCCAGGTAAGAACTATTATGTCGGTATTTTGTGACTAAAGAATATTTACTGATGTAATCAGAGGCCCTGTCAGGCAATATTAATATTGACACTATCCATGCTGATACAAGATTGAAAGTTGTGGAATTAAAACTCTGAGTGGTATAAAGTGTTAATCTTTAGGTTATCTGGGCCCTGATACGTAATCATTCTGGAACTATCTTTGGTCAGAAATGTTTCTTTTTTCATTCAACAGAAAGTGTAAAGTAAGACTTGGGACTTCTTTAAGTAGGAGGGGATTTTCCTGCCTTGGTGACTGGTTGCTTTTGTGCTGGAATAGTGCTGCACTCCTATTCCTGTTTCTCTGTGATCTTATTTTGGTTTTGCAGGTGGAATGTGTTGGAAGTGTGGACAGCGGTGTGAGTACCATGAGCTGGAGTCCTGACCAAGAGCTTGTTTTGCTTGCAACAGGTATTAACAGCAGCCTGTAAGTTTTCTGCCTTTAGGACTGAAACTCATGGCCAAAACATAAAACACAACTAAACTTTGCGGAAAATAATAAAAAGGCAAAGTTACAAAATTGGAAGTAGGACTTAATGCAGGAAGACCGCCTACCAGATTAGTATGTGAGATACATTTCATCATCCATGAGGTGCTTTGATGATCCAAGCAGAAGCTGTTCAGGCCCCAAAAGCTGAGTTTTGTAGAAGAGTTACTAGTTCTTCAACTCTTCGGAGGAAGTAGATTTGATCTTGCCTCCAAAACATGAAAGATGACTCCTTTATATCCCCAGTTGTTTCTTGGCCTTTGGTTGGAAATATATGTGTCCTAGGCCAAACGGATACACAGGTATGTCTCACTCAGAAAGTGAAATTATTCTCAGATAACATGAGAGTCACAGAATGCCTGAGGATGAAATGGAACCCTGGAGATGACATATTCCAATCACATTACTCCAAGTTAAGGACCATGCCACAGTTTTTTAAAGATCTCTGAGGTCTGAGACCCCCACACCTCTGTGGGCATCCTTTTGCTGTCTGTGACCACTCTCAAAGTAAACAAATGCTTTCATGTTTTAAGGTAATTTTCTGTATTTCAGTGCCATTGTCTCTTGCACTGTCACTCAGCACCACTAATGTGTCTTGTGTCTTCTGTACTCCGCGTCCAGCATGAAATATTTACACACACTGGTGAGATTCCCCCAGAGCCTTCTCTCCAAAGCAGTCTGGCTTCTCTCAATCTCAACTCATGTGACAGAATCTCCAAGTCCTTAATAATTGTGTGACCCTTTGTGGGAATCATTCCAGTATGTCCTTATCTATCTTGTACTGGGAAGCCCAGAAATGAAGTCAGCATTCTGCATGTCTCTCCACCAGCACTGAGTAAAGGAGTGGGATCACCTCCCTCAACCTGCTGGCAGCACTCCTAATGCAGCCCAGAATGCTGTTACCCACCTGTGCAGCAGGGGCCTATTGCTAGCTCATTTTCAAGTGGGTATGCCCCAGGAAACATAGTTAATCTTTTCGTCAATCTGCTCTCCAGCCACTTGGTTCCCAGTCTGTCTTAGTGCCTGAGATTATTATTTTCCATGTGCAGGACATGCCTTTTTCTTGTTGAGGTATGTAAAGTTCTGGACTGCCCATCTCATCTACATGACAAGGTTGCTGTGAACAGCAGCACAACCTGCTGCTGTACACGCTGCTTTCCCCAGGTTTGTGTTATCTACAAACTTGCTGAGGGTCCCATCCTTCAGGACATTAAGGAAGGGGCACCAGTGGGTGACCTACCACAAGCTGCACTTTTTGCCACTAATAGCAAGCTTTTGAGCTTGGCACTTTGGCTGGTTTTCACTGTCCTCTTACTTATGCCACACTTCCAGAATGTGTCTATCATGATGTTGTGGAACACGGCATCAAAAGCCTTATTAGAGTCAAGAAAAATTACACACACTGTTCTCCACCCATGCACAAGCTAGTCATCTCATTGTAGGAGGCTCGCAGGATGGTCAGGCATGATTTCTTCTTCATAAATCCATGCTGACTGCTCCCAGTCATCATGTCCTTCATATCTCAAGAGAAAATACTTCACAGTGCCAGGTACTTGTTTTGAAGGTGAAAGAACTTACCAAGGTTGGATCAGAAAGCATGTTTTTGATGAGAAAAAATTTGGAAGTATTTTTCTGTTCCAGTCTGAGATTTCATGCTTTGAAGCATGTCTTCCCTATAGTACCATATTTTCTATGCTTGGGACCACAACAGAATAATAAGACCACACAGGAGAATGTTGGGTGTTCATCTGCACCAATACTATATTTAGTGTCTGCCTTGCAGGTCAGCAAACGCTCATCATGATGACAAGGGATTTTGAACCAATTACTGAGAAGCAAATCCACCAAGATGAGTTTGGGGAAGGTGAGATGTGCATTGAAATGAAGTTGCCCCAACTGACGTCATTGGTATGTTGTGAGCACATAAGTAAAGTAAGGAGATGGAGCTGAGCACTTACAGGCCCTGGGAGACATTTTAGACTGTAATGCTGCTGGAGAGCTGAAGAGGACAGTCAATATTTTTGTCAGCATAAATTCGAGTAAGGTGCATGCACTAAAGGACTATCTGGGCTGTGTAACTTTCCTGAAGGTTTTTAGAATGAAATTTGGAAGGTGTGAGTGGCTTGAAGCTGTAATTGTGTGCATAGTGTACAGTAGTACTGTAAATCTTCCACCACAGTGATTATTTCTTTTTCAGGAAAGTTCGTTGCTCTTGGCTGGGGTAAAAAGGAGACACAGTTCCATGGATCAGAAGGGAAACAGGCAGCACATTGCAAACAGACGGTATGATGCTAGTTTTTTTTGTGTCAAGCCCATGCTGTCTCTGGGAGAACATTATATAAAGAGCATTTCTATTATGCCTGTGGTGCTGGTTTCCCACCACCTTTCTGATAGTTCTCTTCATAGGCTACTTCTGGTCTGTTTCTGTGTTATCTGAAATCCTGACTGTTTATTGTCCTCCTAAATAAAGAGAGTAGCCAGGATTACTTAGTACTTTTCATGTAGAGCTCAAAGCAAGAAGATTTGCAAGCACTTTCCTAAATCAGTATGGTAGATTTTGCTAAGTGTGGTGTGTATAGTGAAGTGTTCACTTGAACAAGAGAAATAGCATACAGTGTGACTGAAAGGAGCAGAAATAACAGTAGATTGAACTCCCAGAAGGGCAGAGTAGAAGAATTTGGGCTATCTGAGCATCACCTGTGAGGTGACTCACTGTGCCTTCTTCACATTTTGGCATTTTGCTTCTTTTATCTGACATTTTCTTGTTTGGGTCTTGTTTTCCCTACATTTTGTTCTGTCAAAAGTCTGGCAGCTAAAAATGAATTTTTTGTGTGTGTGTTTAACATCTAAAATTAGAACTGTTTCCTTAAATCAGTTGGTGCTGAAATCTCACAGGCTACTGTGCAGACATGAAGTATGGCCTGTTCCAGCTTTACTGTTGGGATAAACAGGACAAAGCTTGTCTGTACTTGGGAAAATATGTCTAGTTTGACAAAGTTAAAACTTTGGAATAGCTGCCTCGTTATGTGTATTCTGTTAAAATTCCTTTTATCCTGTGTTCTGTGAAGAACCTATTTGCCTTAAAGAACACTACTTCTCATCTCAGCATCTGTCTGCCATAAAGATTGCCTGGATGGCATGGCTTTCTCTTTCCAAGAGGTTGTGACTCCCAGCGTCAGCAATGAACAATCTTGATTCACCCTTGTGTTCAGCTTACGCTCAGCCTGTATGGACCCCAGTGGAGGGGTAGAACTGTGTGCGATCATGTGAAGAGAAAGTCATATACACTTGCAGGAGGAGTGCATTGAATTAGTTCAGTTTTAATTCTAGTATTTTCTAAAATAACATTTTGAATAATGAATTTTTAAAGTTGTAGCCTTGCCATTTGGATGCCATGCCAAGGCCATTCAAAGAGCAGTCTGTTTAGACAAAGATAGTTGCCTTCCCAAGTTTGATGCAACTTTCTTTTGTGACTTCAGGAAGTGTTGCCGACTTCAGCCTGGGATGATGGCAGGCCTCGGGTGACATGGAGGGGAGATGGGCAGTTTGTTGCAGTGAGCACTGTCTGTCCAGAGACAGGTATGGAATTCTTTGGAATACCAGCATGCATAAGGGGCTTCTTAAGCAAAATACAGGCAAGGCAAGAACTGGCTGGTATTTGGCGTCTTTTGGCCACTTAAAGCAGGTGTGAGTTGATCTAGTTAGTTGCTCTTTTCTCTGTTCTGGTGTTCTCAGAGGCCTTTTACAGACATGATCTTTTGAACACTTTCTTTGCAGTTTACTTTTCAGTTCAGTGAGACGCCAGGAGAGGGTGGTACCGTGTAGATACTATCTGAACTGCTTCTTTCAGTGCCAAACTGATGAAGCTATTTGGGTTGGTATACTCACTGTCCCTCATACTAGCAGTTTAGCATTGCACACTGCTTTCTGTATACTGGTAAATAGTTTTAACTTGGTTTTGCGCTCAAGTCGAAGAGGTGATGAGCATGTACATTTCTTATAAGACTGTAACTGATACCTTCCATGATAAATACAGCTTTTTGAGCAGTTTAAATGTATTGGTCAACATACTGAAGTAAATCAAACTGCATTGCTTTTCCATAGATTTGGGGTTTTACCTTCGATACTTCAGATTAGGGAGAATCTCAGATGTATACAAAGATTTTAACATTTCCATGGTGAAAGCTGGAGGGGGAAATAGCTATGATTGAACTACCTCGAACTGAAGTTCCTAACTCAGTTCCTTTAGTCGCTCAGTTACTACAGGAGAACTGCTTGAGACAGAAGAAGTTCTTAGCCCTCAAAGTGTACAAAAGAAATCTTAATTTTATTCATATGCACCAATATTTGCTCTTCTACCCTCATAAAATTAGGAAAGTCTCTTCCCAGTGTTTTCCTACAGCTTTGTCTCATTGCTACTCTCAACATGTAGGTGCTCGGAAGGTCAGGGTATGGAACAGAGAGCTTGTGCTGCAGTCAACAAGTGAGCCCGTCTCAGGATTACAACAAGCGCTGTCCTGGAAGTGAGTAATAAAGCAGTCTAAATGCTGGCAGCAGTGTTGCTTTTTAATGTCTGATCACAGTCTTTGATCAGCATCAATTTAATTTTTTCTGTGTTTGTTGATTTTTCTCAAAACTTGAAGAAAGCGGCCTTCTGATTCACCATGAGGAGGAGGGGCCCTTTAAACCTTGAAAAGCCTTATACTTGCCTTACACGTGGGGAGAAGGGCTAGATTCTCTGCTTAGTGTTAGTGTCAAGTGGGTTGGGACTCAAATGTATAAATAGGAATATTAAAGGTCCTGTTGCCAGTGGTGAGGTTTATTTGCTCACCTGGGGATGTCATGAGCTCTGGAACACGTCTGTGCTGGACCTATGACTGCCTGTACAGTACAGAGGAAAACACATCCTCTTGATGCCTAAGGATTTTTAGGATGTATTTTGTTGATTTTTAGAATTAGATAGATTGCATGGATTCTCCTGTGTTGCTCACATAATTAAATTGTGTTAGAAGTTACTAAAACGTTTTGTCACACATTCCTGAGTTCTCCCAAGGACACACTGTTCTGAAAAAGCACCTGCAAGATGGGTTGAAGACAAAACAGAAGAGAGGACCCCAAGCCCTTGGAGCCTCTCCAAGGGGCAGGTCTGAGCTCTCTGAGGATGGGGCACCAGGGGAAATTGCTACCACAGGTTGACTATAGATAACATATATGCCAGTTATTGAAAGTTACAAAAACTGCAACATCAGTGAACCATGCATGCACATGCTTCGGTGTACACCTAGAAGCTTCTAAATAAAGGGACTTTTCTATCCATCTACCTCCACTAATATTGTTTTGAGACTTTTTGCAGGAATTTTAGATATCACTCCACTGCCCTTTTCTTCATGTCACTGGAGAAAATGTGAAATAATTGGTGTTTAAATGACAGCTAGTGACTGTGAGCAACAGCTTTTCATTCGGCTCTTTTTTAAGGCCTTCTGGAAACCTGATAGCCTCTACGCAAGAAAAACCCAACAGACATGATGTGGTTTTTTTGGAGAAGAATGGACTTCTTCATGGCGAATTCTCCCTACCATTCCAGAAAGGGCAGGTCAAAGTAAGTTCTGTGTCTGGGCTTTTTTGATGAGAGTGTGGTGGAGAGGAGGACCAGATCTTTTGCAGATTCTAGGAGGAAGTTTTTAACTTGACACTTAGTGCTTGTCGTAGTGAAAGAAGTGATCTGAGAAGAGAACAGTGAAGAAGCCTGTGGAGAAGATGTGTGCAAGCAGAAGTACAGCAATGTGTAGTACAGGGTGATTGTAGCCCTAGGATGCTTCTGGGCACTGTATACTTTTCTGTGAGGCAAATGATTCAAAAGTGCTGTTCAGCATGTCAGCTGATGAAAGAGTGAGGTCAAATACTCACATCCCAAGTAGGAGAAGTGAGAATCTAGGATCTGTAACATCTGCTAGGATGTTACTTGAACTTCTGCCTTTGGATGCTGAGAGGTCTTTTGGCAGATGCTTCCTCAGTTTCAAGGAAAGTAAAGAGAACACCGCTGTCATGTTTGTCACCTTTTTGACTGCATGGTTCTCAGAATGCCTTCCTCCAGCTGTCAGGAGCTTTGCAACACACAAGGGCTGTGTTTGTCTATTCACCCATGCACCTTGTAATGCTGAAGATAAGGGAGAACTCCTGATCTGACAAACAAGTTGGGAGCGACAATATCAGTAAGAACCATGCTTGTTTCTGCAGGTTAATGAACTGCTTTGGAATGCAGATTCTACTATCTTGGCTATCTGGCTGGAAGATTTGAGGGTGGAAAACTCCAACGTGAACAGTTACGGTAAGAGCACTGTTTGAGGCTCTGTCTCTTACACTTGCCTGCAAATATGGTCAGCAGAAGGTACTTATGTGCAAGTTGAGACACCACAGAAGCTTACCAATTGCTTTGAGACCACTGTGCTGGTGTCATGGTTTAACCCCATCTGGCAGCCAAGCTCTGTGTTGTTCACCCACTTCCCCACCAGCACCAGCATAATCTGGGAGAAAATCAGAAGGGTTAAAGCTAGAAAACTCATGGGTTGAGATAAAGACAGTTCAATAGGGAAAGCAAAAGCTGTGCGTGCCAAAAAAAGCAAAGCAAGGAGTTAATCCACAGCTTCCCATGGGCAGGCAGGTGTTCAACCATCTCCAGGAGAGCAGGGCCCCATCACATGTAATGGTTACTTAGGAAAACAAACACCATCACTTTAAACATCCCCCTTTCATCCTTCTTCCCCCCACTTTACATACTGAGCATGATGTCATATAGTATGGAATATCCCTTTGGTCACTTGGGGTCCCGACTGTCTCCTCACAACCTCCCATGCACCCCCAGCTTCCTTACCAGTGTGGCAGTACTAAAAGCAGAATAACCTTGGCCCTGTTAAGCGCTGCTCAGCAATAACAAAAACATCTCTATAGTATTAACCCTGTGTTCAGCACAAATCTAAAACAAAGTCCCGTACCAGCCAATGTGAAGAAAATTCCCACAGTTAAAACCTGCACAGCTGGTCAGGAAGAACTGGTAGTTCAGTGTGAGCTAAAAGGATCTTGCAGGCTTCTGTAGCTGGAAGTGGTATGAATGGAATGCTAAAGGTCTGAGGCCTTCATAAAACAAGGGTATCTTCTCTCACAAGAGTAGCTCAATAAATTCTGGAATTGAATTTTCTGCATAGTATCTGTTAAGCTTTCTTGTGCTGGGTGTTATATGATACAACTTACGGACTGAAGGCCAAAACTATTGTTTTCATTGCACATAAACTACCCCTAGAAGAGCAGTGGTGGTGGTGAGGAAGAGTTTGAGCTGGGTCTCAAGTACTAGTCTGTAATAACTTTGTTTTTCTTGCAGTTCAGCTGTGGACCACAGGGAACTATCACTGGTACCTGAAGCAAAGTCTGCATTTTGGTAGCTTGGAGGAAGATCAGTTGGTGTCACTGCTGTGGGACCGAGAGAACCCATATAGACTACATATACTCTGCCAGGGCTGGCATTACCTCTCCTATGACTGGCACTGGGCCACAGACCATGAGATGGGGGAGAACAGTCAACATGGGGCAAATGTGGCTGTAATAGATGGAGGTAAGCAGTAAAACAGCTTTGCAGCTCTTGGGTTAGAAGATGTGGCACAGGCTTTTGTGTCCAGGTTGTATGGGATTATGGTTCTCGTAGCTGTTGTTTTAAAGGTTAACTGCTAAAAGCACAGCAACAGTTTTCCTGTAACATTATTCCTACTACCAGTAAAGAACCCAGCAAGAGCCTCACTAACGTTTGGAGTGGGGCGCAGCTTGGATTTTCTTTTTTTTCCACAGATAAGGTGCTTGTCACAGTGTTCCAGCATGCTGTGGTGCCTCCACCCATGTGTACCTATGAGCTCCAGCTCCAACAGGCAGTTAATCAGGTTGCATTTCACACAGACCCTAAACATAGTGGGGACATGGCTGTCCTGGATGCTGATAACAGGATCTCTTTGTACAGATATGGTGAGAACCTTTTGCACAGCCTTGTTAAAAGAAACCATATGTTCCTGAGAGCGGTACTCTGGGGACTAATAGGGTGGTGGTCACTCAAACTTTTAGTAGTTAGGAACAAGGTATGTTTGGTTTAATTGTGGATTCAAGCTCTACTCTCATTTCCAGTAGTTTGGGTGACACAGAAGCATTTTGGTGGTGCATTGACTTTGTGAGAAGACAGTGTTCAGCACTTGAGTATATATGTTTGCTGGTAATATCCTCCTGACTAGCTTCAGCTTGAGTGCAGTACATGGTATCTTGTGTAGGTTGTTCTGATGGCATGTTGCTGATTGGCACTGAAAGCGTCTGAGAATCTGTCTGGGGCACCCAGCAGTTCCAAAAGCAGTTCCATGTACAGTGTGTTGGGAGGAAACAGGCCATTACTGCTGTCTCTGTTTTGTACTGTAACATTGCAAGATAGCTGCCTCAGGGTGAGCATTATTGGGAATTATGTGTTAGCTGTACATGTAGGTATGGCATTTTCTGACTTTTTTAATAGTTGCATGTAGCATTTTTTTATAAGATTGAAGACTAAATGGGCTCTGTTGGGAGGATCTCTAAACTCTGCTTTATTCTGCTTTGTGTTTGCTAGGACATAGTACAGCGAATGACCCTACTGTCAAGTTAGGAGCTGTGGGTGGAAATGGGTTTAAAGCAGCTGTGGAAACACCATACCTGGATAAAGCCTACAGGTAATACAGAACTAGTACAACTATAGTGGGGGGAAGAGGGTTGTGCCTGGTTGGATGCTTTAGCAGTCACAGCACTGACCACTTGTCTCAAGATTTTTAAGAGGTTGTCAGATAATGTCGTTTCATTTTGTTGGTGCTCTGGCTGCAACTAGTGCTGAGGAGTGCCCTTGACTGAGGTCCCTGTCTGGTGGAAGCAATGGCTGTCAGTGACAGCCCTGACATGGCCTTTCCTATGCCCTGTGCTGCATTTGGTCTCTGGGAGCAGGAGCACAGAGAAATTGCTGTGCAGTGCCCAGGCCCATGATCACGGCACACTGAGCAGCTGAGTTGCTTGCATGGCAGAGACAGTGACAAGGTTAAAAATCCCACCTGCTCTCCGTTTGTTCCTATATGCAGTTGGCATGAAAGCAGTACTACCTAGGGAAAGCAAATAGGGCTGCCAGGTTTTCATCTTTTACCTCCACCCCAGCCTGTGGCAGGATTTATGCTTTGGGTGCCTGTGTGTTTTTGCACTAGAGCACTCCCAGCCATGCTACATGTCTGAACAGCCAGGCTATACCTAAGAAGACCTTTGCCTCTCCAGTGAAATGGCCCACTGAAATCCAGGTTCTAGTTGCTTCCCAATCTCTCTATTTTGTGACAGAGTTCATGTGCGCAGTGACAGCAACGAAGTGATGAATCCTCTGGGGCTCCGATTTCTCACCTGGCTGCCAGATGGCGGCTTCCTGGTGATTGGTCAAGGTCATCATGCTGCTCAGTCTGTCCTTCACCATCTGACTGCAGTGCCTCATGTGGCTGGACCTGAAGAGCAGTGCCTGAATTTACGGTACTAGAGATCTGTCAGCTGTGGCTGAAGTCTGAGAGCACCTCTAGACTGTGCCTAGAAGGAATTAATTCCCTTGTTAGACATGCAGCCTGGAAACTGTGGGTTGGAGAGTTTGGCTCTCTTCCTGCAGGGGAACCAAACAGCTCATTTAAACTGCCTACTGGTCACCACCTGTCTGTGTAATCCTAATGCCTTTACCCAGCCTAGCAAAAGCATTCACACCAACAGGCGTGTGTCATTACAGCATAGCTCTGTTCCCTTGAATTTGTGGCCCGTGGGGGAGGAGGAGGGGACGTGATACTGAATTCCTCCATTCTACCCTTTGCCCATTGTTACCAAGGTCCAGGAGGGGACCAGTAGCCCTTGTAACTGCTCTACCCTCTCCTCTTCCTCTTCACCTGGCTGGTCTTTGTGAAGCCACTGTAATTAAAACAAGATCACAGAAAGAAACCACCTGGGGTACAGAAATACTCTTTCCAAAGATATCTGGAGAGTTGCTTTCTGCAGCACTCACATGGCAAAGACAGGCTGATTCACATATGAACTGCAGATCAGAACAAAAGAGGTGTGGCTTTGCAGAGTGCTGCAGTCATGCAGACAGTGTCCTGCACAGTTAGGCAGATCCCTGTTGGCTGGAGTTTCTGGTGCTCTGTAGTCCCAATGTCAGCTGACACTGTGAAAAGACTGCAAAAGATCTTTATATCATCTGTCTGTGCTGGAAACGTGCATCTTTCCATCTGGCATGAGAAAGGCAGGATCTGGGTGTTAAGTGTATCTGCTCTTGACCAATGCTCTGTATTTCCCTCTATCTCGCTTTAGGTTGTCTGTGCCTGTAGATGGAGAAGTGATCAGCCTGTACTGCAGCCCACTGACCAGAACTGTAGCTCTGCAGCTGGCTGATGGACAGATTCTAAAATACCTGTGGGGTAAGCTTGTTAAAGTACCTGGACTTTACAGATTTCTTAAAAGGTTTATGAGATGATTTGACTTTCACGGACTTGAATGACTCTTGGTGGGTAGTTGGTGTTGTCTTTCATGCTCCCTCTGCTCCCAGAAATGTGCTGAAATTTGTGATTTGTGTTAGAAAGCAATTAAAGTTGTTAACTTTTTAATGTGTATATATATATTTATATATGTGTATTTGCACATACATATGTTTACACACGCACACACAAAGTTAAGTGCTGACTGACTGTCACATCCTTAGTACTTCTCTCTCATTCCACAGTGGAATAAAGGTGCTACTGAGCTGCAGAAGTTTATGCCTTCTTGTTCACTGAGTCCTGGACTTCCATGTCAGCATTCCACTCCTCTGTCAGATAGTGTAGCTTATTCATAGTTGTGGGTTTTTTGAGATAATGTGTCATGTGGTTTTAATGTGTGGATTTTTGGTTGGCTGGAAAACAATTTGATCTTCTTTGCTCCTTAGAGGCTTCTACTCCAGTCCTTGAGCCCTGGTGGACTAGCAGTGGCTCTCCTGTTCGGTTCCCCTACCCTTGTGTGCAGACTTCTATCACAAGGATCAGTGGTGAAGTAAGTGAGACTGTGAGCAGATTAAATTCCCTACACAATTGTTCTCTGTGTCAAAAGTGCACTGTGATCCTCTGTCCAGGGTCCATTGATACTTCTTTATGGCATTATTCATGAGACCCTATGCAGAGCTGTGAGAGCGTATCTTTCCTTGCCTTCCAAAACACCCAGTCATCCCAATCTATGATGATAATGAATAATGTCATTAAAGAATGAGAAATTTCAGATTGAAAATTTTCACGCTGTTTTCAGAGGGAGTGTTTTGCTCTGTTTTACACGAACTTGTTAGCAGATTCGGCTGCACTGAGTTGTTGCAGATCTCCTGCTACTGTTGTTCCTACTGGTGGCAGTTTCTTCATAGCTGCAACACCTTTAAGAATGAATAGATGTTCTGCTAATAGTTTCAGGGTTTCTTTCCTTCAGCGTGCATCCAAGAGAATGCTGTATGAAGTTGCTTTACTCTGCTCTGTACTGCCGCTTTTCCTGTGGTATTTTGGACCAAATGCTGCTGAATGAAGAAACCTAAATTTATGGTGTAGTTTCTGCTTCTGTTTTGTGACTGTGCAGTTACAGAGTAGGCCAAGCTAGATTTCCAGCCAACAGTATTTAAAGATGTTTAAGTTTAAGCCCTTCTGGAATAGAGGTTGCATGACTTCCTGTCCCAGCTTCTGTAAGTAATTCACAAGAGGTACTTGTTACATAAGGTGCATCAGTCCAGTGCTTGTCAGTGTTGTTGATAGTTGTCATCCTTTTTATTTACAGGAGATGATCCTGGGCCTCACAGATCGATGCCGGTTTTTTGTTAATGATGTTGAGGTACCAAAGTTTTTGCCCCTCATTGCATCCCCTTTTCCTCTGCCAAAGGCACCTTTCCTTTTGTGATCTATACAGTGATAAACTGCATTTTTGTACAGGTTGCTTCCAACATCACCTCATTCACAACATACAACGAGTTTTTGTTGGTGACAACCAACTCCCACACCTGTCAGTGCTTCTGCTTGAAGAATTTATCAGTGAAAGGTAAATGTCAGCACTGTCTGACTGCTGCTGGTAGCTCAGGACCATTGTCTTGGAAGCACAGTATGTCTCCATTTTTTGCATTCAGATCTGCTGTGTTTGCCTCCCTCAGAGGAACTGTTTAAGAGATGAGAGTAGGACAGCTGCTTTCAGAAATGTATCAGAGCGCAAGGAGTGCAAGGAACTGACTTTGTATGTCACATGCTTCTCACAGGGAGCAGTATTTGTCCTGTAGTTGTAGTGTCTTCACTGTTTTCAACAGCTTAACTCTACATGCTCTCCCTCCTCTCCATGTCCGAAAAAAGAATGATCTATGATATTTGTGGGTGTGTGGTGGAGAAGGAAACACTGTAGAAGGAATTTCTGGTGGTGTCTGGCTATGAGAAGTATGATGACCTTGGTAAAGGCAGGATGGCAACTTCTTAGTGCTTTACACCTTCCAGTGCTCCTCTCATCTGCTCTGTTGAGCTTTATGATCCTGTTATATAGAGGACATATCTGCTTTGTGTACAGGTGCAGCAGTGATTAGCACTGAGAGGTTCTTATCCTGTCAGGAATTGTTGAAGATCAGTGGGTTTTGACTCAGTAGGTCCAGTACAAACTCATAGGGCTTTACTAGGGCACTGTGCTGTAGTGTGCCATGTATGCTGATAAACACATTGTCTTCAGCCCTTCAGGCTGGCCTGAGCAGTGCTGCTGCACCCAACAGTGACACCCTGCGCAAGGTGGAGCGAGGTTCACGTATCGTCACTGTTGTTCCCCAGGACACAAAGGTTGTGCTGCAGGTCAGTGCTCTGCCTAGGTCTGGTGAGGTCTGTTACCAGGGTGTGTAAGAGGCTGCCTCAATGGGCACCTGGCCAACTTGCAAACAACGTGTGCAGTGCTACAAAGCTGCTGCCCTCTAGCCCTGCAGCACAGACACCTGCCTATGTACAGAATTAGGAAGGACAATTCGTAATGGCCGAGATAGCATAGTGCTACGTACTGTGGCCTCTCACCATGAATCTCAGACTCTGTTCCTAGTACTTGCTAGCAGCCCTCCATTAGCCTTGGCACTCAGTTTGTCTGAAATGCTGAGCTCGCAGTTCAGAAGCAGTAGAGATTCACAGAATGGAGAAGGGTGTCATTTGAGAGGCACCACTAGAGGTGAGGAGCCCAACAGCTTCCCCAGAGCAGGGCTAACCTGAATAACTTGATCAGATTGCTCTGGGTCGTGCCTGTTTGAGTGGAGTCCAGCCTCCTAAGGAAGGAACGTTTCTGAACTGAGAAAAATTCTCAGATATTTTCCCACAGCCATGGAAATGACATGTCCTTTGAAGTGAACAAACAGGCCCATGCACCTGCAAGTAGCAGACAGGCTTAGAAAATTGGCCCATCCTCACTTTGCCTACAACATAGGCAGAGGAACTACAAATAAATAATTGTGTGGGTCTTATGTTATAGATGCCAAGAGGAAATCTGGAGACTGTTCACCACCGAGCTCTGGTTCTTGCCCAGATTCGGAAGTGGTTAGACAGGTAAATGTCACTGGTGTATTCTGGTCCTCCCTCCCCAAGTCTGAGTTGTTGCAGGCTAACTGACCTGGGAGAGAGAGGGAGGCTGAAATCAGGGGAATTGACCTTGTTAGAGGGAACGAAACTGTTTCTGGGGCTACCAGCAAGAAGTCCATCTTTCGGCAGTGTCAGGTCCTTCTGACTTCACCACTGAAGGGCTTATTGCATGTGCTGAGATTGTGTAGGTGGGAGAAATCATCTGCTTCATTCTGCGGACATCTCAGATCGCTTCATGATGCAGCCAGATGTTTTCCATTTTTTACTGAATTAATTTACATTGAAATTTTCTGAAACAGAAGTTGATCCATTAGGTTAAAATGTAGCACTCACTTTTTATGAGTTAAAAATAATGCAAGTTCTGTATTGCTTCATTAACCTGGCATGGTGGTGTGTGCCCCAGGAAGGGCTGACAATAAATGGTACTGACCTTGCACATTTTTTCTGGAAGGCAGTCTACAGACCTTATGGTATGGGCTGTTTTCTTCCCATTGGTTCTGTGCTTAGCTCCAATTAGTTGCCTTTATTTGTGGATATTACATCTTATCCGCTATGTAAACTGTCCAACTTGACTCATTTCTCTAGGCTTATGTTCAGGGAAGCTTTTCAGTGTATGAGGAAGCTGCGAATCAACCTCAATCTTCTCTATGACCACAATCCCAAGGCAAGTATGCCCGGTTGTATTGTGTTGTTTGCCATGCTAATCCACCATGGAATCCATCACGATTGAATATTGAGATCAAAAGAGTAGATGGTGCTGTCATTTCTGCTTTCAGCAGAGATGGCTTCTCTGCACTACATCATCATCATGCAGGCAGATTAGATTTAGCATTGCCTTTACCCTGTACTTTCAGAGAAAGCATCTGAATTTGTTCTTGTGCTTAATGTGCTATCAATATTCAGAATAACAGTGGTATTACTCTTGTTCATTTCAGGTATTTCTGGAAAACACAGAAACCTTTATCAGGCAGATAGATTCTGTGAACTATATCAACTTGTTTTTCACAGAACTGAAGTGAGTATAATTCTGCAAATGGAAGCATGCATGTCGTCAGTGGTGGTACATTGTCAAAATATTGGCAGCTCTTCAGTGTGAGTGCAGAGAGTCAGTCAGAAATTTGGCATGACGAGTCATAAAGGCTCAAGTAAACTCAGTAGGTTCAGGGACAATATGGCTTTTGGGGAGTTCACCTTGCAGGCAGCCATTAGATTTTTGCAGCAAGGAATTAGTACGTTGTCCGACTGTTTTGACTTGTCTTCTGATTTGCTGTACAGTGGTATATGAGAACAGAGAAAGTTTTGTTCCCACATAAAGAGGAGCAAGATGGCACTGCTTATCTAGAGCCTGAGGTCAAGATACTTGCTTGGATTCCCTAATTAGTTCCCTTGACTTCTTTCTTGAAGGCGGAATGATGAAACTTTAAGGCATTGGTAGCTTCAGGACTTCTGAAGCTTGCTGACATAAGTCATTGTTTAGGAGCTAGAGCTATCACTTAGCTATTCTGTTTTATTTTCAGTTTTTGAGCTGACCAGAAATAATAGCAAATGGCTTATTTTTCAGACGTTCTCAGTGGATAAAACCATAGTGGATTTAGTAGAAGACAGATGTATCTTGTAAATCTTACTTTCTGATTTTTTTGTGCAACTGAAGTAGTTGTTCTGATCATTTGTTGGGGTTTTTTAATGCCTCTTTTGGCTGACAGTCAGTTGGGACTGATGAGAGATTTTGGAGAGCTTTCTGGTAGTGTGGCAGGATATGTGTCAGTACTGCATGACATAGCTATTTTGTTGAGTAGTTATTTTCTACATGCATTTGTGTTTCTTAACATTATTGTCTTTGTTCTGGGCTGTGTGATGGATGCTGTTATTGATGTCATCTGTTTTTGTTTAGAGAAGAAGATTTCACAAAGAGTATGTACCCATCTCTGAATGGTAGCTGTAACACCCAAGCACTCCATCATCCTGGGCAGAAAAAAGTTAACCTCATATGTGATGTGATGAGAGTTGCGATGGAACACATTGACCCTCAAAAGTGAGCACTTTCTTGCTGTAGGTGAAGGGAACCATTAGACAGATTTGTAGTCAGGGATTGGCAGAAGGCAGCTATCTTTGACATCAGTTATTTTGCTTGAGGTTCTCTGAGGTGAGCTTGTGCTCTGCAAAACTTAGGTATACCATACCTTCCTTCTGCTGAGGATGTTGTCCTGGAAACCACAACATCTAGTAATTCCACAGATGGCAAAATAGCTTTTTACTACCGGAATTAAAATAATAGATGCAGGATGCTTGTAAGGGTTAAAGAAATACACTCAGTTTAGGATCAGTCTGTGTGTTATGGGGATGGAGACATGAGCAAGATTCTCATCTCAGTGAATTGCTGACTCTTTGAAGCAGCTGGCCTTTTGGAGAGATCTCAGCTGTTCCATTTGAGACTCAATTGTTTGGTAAATTATGAGCTGCATGTTTCTGAAGGATTACCTTTTTGGTAGCTATCCTCCTTGTGTCAGTCAGCACCAGACATGGATAAGGGTGAGATAATAACAGTAGTTAGTGAAATAGTGTTAAACCATTGAGAGCTTACGTGTTACACAGGGGTGAGTTGCTGCTGAGCCCTGAGAATTAAGACACACTTCAGCAAACTGTTTCAGAAAACAAAGCATCTCCTTAGCTGGTAAAGCTATTTGGAAATAGTAACTGAGAAATATATGAGAGTATAAATAATGTCCTGGAGAGCTTTAATTTTATAAAATACCCTATTTTCATGTCAAATTTCCTTTTGAAAACTGTGTCCAGCTATGTGAACTTTCAGAGTGTTCTTTTCATTGTACTGGCTGGCATGGTAAGGGAGTTCATTCTGCTCAAAACACACCTCCAGCTTTGTGACATGTTTGAGGAGTCATGCAGAATAGAAAAACCTTTCTTGTATATTCTGTTCTTTTCCCATGTTTCCCGCCTTCCTTTAGAAAGATCAAAGTGAATGGGAAGTTGGGTTTTGGGTTTTTGTTTTGGGGGTTTTTTTTGCTAACATGTAAACTAGAACTTGCACAAACTGTGCTAAAAAATGAATAAGCACTGTTTGCCTTCTCCCTTTTTCATTGACTACTTCTCTTTTCTCCAGGTATTGCCTATCAATACTGACAGCACATGTAAAGAAAAGTCCTCCAGAACTCGACATTGCTCTCCAGAAGGTTCATGATCTCCGAGGTTTTGTATCATGAACTAAAAGTTTTGAAAATGAGTGATTTGCTGGAACTTTCTGTTAAGGAAACGTCCCTGTCCAGCCATCCCAAGAGCTACTCTGGCAGTCACACTTGCATAACCTGAGTTGGGATCAAAGACCACTCGCAGCTGCAAACCCCACACTAACACAGTCAGACCAGGTTTCTTTACCAGCTCAATCCCAGGTTTCCCGTAGCAGAGTCTCAGACATGCAGATCCTTAAAATAATATAATCTTGGTGCAATAACTAAATTACAAAATGACAGGTTGAGCTGGTACCTCTGAGAAGGGACTCTGAACAAAGGAATCGCTGGCCCTATGTGGGCTTTTATACCCTCACAGTCTATCCCTGCGGAAGTCTGGTTGTCCTTGGCTCCTGCTGTTTCTCCCAAGTGTCAGGTCTCCTGACTGGGCCAGAGGTCCCTGGGCCCAAAGGATTGGCAGTTCATGACCTCTTATCTCGGGCTCTGGCCCCCTCAGAGCTCAGACTGAAGCTCCTACTGCAGCTGCACACTGAGCTGCGTTCACTGAATGTGTTCCTCAAGGCTTTCATTTGTTAACATGGCTTACCCAGACAATTATTTTAAGGTGACTGTTTATGGAGTCAGACAGAAAACAAATGTAGTTGAAACTAGCTGTGTTTAGGTACAGTGGCATCTCAACTAACATATGCTCCTCTACATGCCCTCAGCTATCTGTTTATCTAGTTTTGTCAGCAGATACCCCAGGGTTGCACCTGGTTTTGGTTTCCAGTCAGAACTCTAGTTCTCCAGGCATGGGATAAGAAGTTCCTATTCTGAGGCTTGATGTCTCAAACTGGCAAAGTTTTATTTTGTGCTGATGCTCCTTACTTGCCACTGTTGCATAATTAAAAAATTACTATGCTTGGGATGGTTCTTGAAGTTGCCCAGGAAAGGCAAAGTAACCCCTTCTGCAAGACAGACCAGGCTGTTAGTTTGAGGGTCTCTGTCTGATGTCAGGGTTGTCCTTGAGGATGCCTCCTTTCCTCACATCAGGCTTCCACTGCTGGTTGTGAAACAAATCATATCATAGCTTCTTTATCTTGTTACAGAAAGCGTTACTCCAGATGTCAAAGCTGTGAGTGCAGAAGAAGCACTGAAGTACCTGCTTTTCCTTGTGGATGTCAATGAATTGTATGATTATTCCTTGGGGACATACGACTTTGATTTAGTCATCATGGTGGCAGAAAAGTCTCAAAAGGTCTTTGCTTGTAGTTCCAGCCAAGGAACTATTTTGTTGCTTTCTCAAGTGTTCGTTGGAGTCTGCGGATCAGCCCACATGTTCTTTTAGTAATAGCTCTCCACCCAGGCAGGATTCCAGTTGCTAAGAAGTACTGTGTGTGCTTGGGATGATTCTGGAAAGGTGTCATGTCTCTGCATCCCTTAGTACTTCTTGAGCACAGCTCTGGAAACTTTGTTGTGCTCAAGGTGAAATGGTGCTCTTCTAGAGCAGTAGAGCAAAGTAGCTCTGAGGAAGGGAGGGACTGGTGTCTGGAAGTGTTGTGACTGCATACCCTACATTGCCAGTTCTGTACTCTTTTGGTTCTTGCTTATTTAGTGGTGCCCATGATAGTAGAGTTTATCTTCACACAGATTCAATGAGAAATCTCTGAATGAAAATGCCCATCAGGATCTTCAGGGTTTCCTAATGTTACAGTAAAGCCTGCTGTCCATCAGTTAGAACACCCCATTCATGTTAATGAATTTTATGACATTTGGTGTGGGGGAAATTGATCAGCTTTATGACTGAAAATTTATGCTTGATGATAGCTAATAGAAAACAATATTTGGTATGACATACAGCCTTGAAATTTAAAATGTCACCAGCTCTTAGATACTGCTGAAGTCCTTGTCAGAGCCTGGTAATTTAAGTTAGTAATTCCTGGCAAGAGTACATACGCAGGATGGATCTTTGAGATGGTTTGGAAAAAAAAAAGCCTTTTTAGGGTATTATATTTTAAATATGGGACTGTCTGTTGGTGAAGATGGGGGCAAATAAGAATTTTAGCAGATTAGCTCAACTGCAGTTTTTACTATCCTTTGCAGGACCCAAAAGAATACTTGCCCTTCTTAAATAGCCTCCGGAAAATGGAAACCAATTATCAGCGCTATACAATAGACAGACACTTGAAGAGATACACAAAAGCTCTTGGGCACCTCAGCAAATGTGGTAGGTGTCCTAAGGACAATTTCTGCAGTGTAACATTTCCATTTTGGAGAGCCTTTGGGGTAAAATAGCTGAATAAAGAGAAGGATTGCACAATGTCATCTTCCTTCCTGGTAGAGCATGGTTAACTTCTACTACATGTTTTTGTAGTGTAGCTTGGTGCAGGGAGTGATCATGAAGCAAGTTTTGTTTTGTTCCTTTTAAGTGACTTGTGCCCAGTTAATACTCTGGCGAAAGCAGAGCAAGCCTCAAGGAAGTGAACACCTTCATTTTACAGTAGTTGAATAGATTCGTGCTTTTTTGCTCTTCCACCCAAGTACCTCTAGTTGCTTCTTGCTGGAATGAACCCAGACTGTCTGGGAGCTGTGAGGGCCATGTGCTTTCTCTTTTAATTTTTTACAAAAAGAAAATTATTTCTGCAGGTCCTGAACATTTCTCTGAATTTCTGAACTTGGTGAAGGATCAGAATCTGTATTGTGAGGCCTTGAAGCTGTACCCTTCCAGCACTCAGGAGTACAAGGTGTGTAAGCATGTGACACTGCAGCATCCAAGCTTCTTATTCTCTTACGCATGTGTTTGCATGAGGGCAGGAATGAAACAGCAGCTGCTTGTGTTCAAGTTCTGCAGGTCATTGCTACTCCAGTGTTTTCTGAGACCCTCCTCTGGGATCATAGCTGGAATGACTTTTAGGACTAACCCTGTGAGGCCTGGTCATTGAAGGACTGGCTGTTATTTCTTTGAACCCATGACCCAGAGAACAACTGGAATTCTGTTTCTTCTGCTGCACTATGTTGTGGTGTGCTGAAGAACTCTCATTGCCACAGAAAGACTTCTTCCTGTCTTGACCTCTGTCTGGCTTGCAGATTGTGTAGAGACACTTCTGTTATCCCTAAACTAATCTGAAAAGTGCTATAGAGCTTGGGACACTTGTAGTTGTGCTGTTTCCTAGTATGTTGTATCCCTTGTTGGTCTCAGTATTACTGAAGAGCATTAGCTTGCCTGAGGCTGAGGTAAAATGTAAATGCATTTAATAAAATTTAATTTAGATATTGTAAATACATAACACACGAGCCTTTGTAAAAGAAGTAGATGAATAAGAGGGGAAATAGAGAAACCTGGTCTATTTGCAATACAGTGAAAGCAGAAAGGACTGTATTCATGGGCGAGATCTGTTCCTGAATGATGCATTGGGAGTCTTCTGTTACTCCTTTCATGTCCTTCCAGTCAAATCCACCTGCCCCTTCATGGAGGTAGTGAGCTTTATTAGCCTATGCCTAAAATTGCAAGGCTTGCTTATTTGCTTGTGCTAGCGTTTGCCTCATGAACTAGGTTGGTTCAGAGAGACATTCAACAAAAACTGCTCCTGTGAGTGGGGAAAATGGTCTGATTTCCTGCAATATGTAGTTTACCCAGCCTTTGGTTTAGAGAGTCAGGTACCTCCCTGTGACACTTCCTTTGGCTCTGTGAAATGTCTCCATGTGCTGATCATCAGCCTTTGGCTTTATAAAAAGTTTGAAATGGGGTAGAAACACTGTGCCTGGAAACTCATTGGAGGAGGGGGTAATTGGCTTTTGTTGATGGGCCCTTAATATTTACTAGTGGAGGACTGCTACTGGTTTTACAGCTAATTTTTTGTATTTCTTCTTGCAGGATATCAGTGATGCTTATGGGGAGTACTTGATTCAGAAGCAGTTGTGTGAAGAGGCTGCATTGGTATTTGCTCGTGCTGGCATCTTTGCAAAAGCACTTGATGCTTTTGAGAGCAGTGGCAGCTGGCAGCAAGCCCTGTGCATGGCATCACGGATTGGTTACACAAAGGATAAGCTGGATAGTCTGGCACGGAGCATGGCAGGTAGGCTTTCAGGAGATGGAAGTGTGCAGCACAGAAGTGGCTGCTGTTACTTATGGTTCATTTTGTTTTTTTCTAAAATTCATTGAAAGCATCAGTATTCAGCAGCGTTTTTCTTACATGAGAGCAAAGATCTCATGTTCCCCAAGGGTTTGTGCAATTTCATGTCACCTTTTTTCTCAGAGGACAGGAGTTGCTGAGCTAGCTGTGACCTTGGCTAGCTTGTGGCCCCAAGCTTACTGCTTCATGCATTGATTCCTTGCAACCTAAACTGCTTTTCCAAATTGCCTCTTTGGTTAACCTCAGGGAATGGACATGCTCTGAAGTGTCTGACATTAGTAAGGCCTCTAGACACCATTGATGCAAGTACTGTATGTACCTAGTAACAGACCTTAAAAGTTATTGGGTAATTTGAAGCTGCTTCTTAATGTTTTTTTTTTCCTTAAAGCCTGCTAGCAGTTAGAAACACCTGGTACATGTAAAGCTATGTGCTGTCCTAATGCAGCAGAGTAGGGTAGCTGGTCTCAGAATTCATGCTTACTAGTGTGCATCAGACTGCATGTGTGAGATGTGTGGACCTGGCATATTACTGCAGCAAGAGAAATTGGAGCATCGTCCTGACTTCAGGCTTGCCCAGAGGTAGAGTTTATGAAGGGCCTGCTTTACACAGGAAGAATATGGTTTCTGGAAGTATATTCTTTGTGTCTTGCATTTAATACTTTCTTCTGGTGCCCCTCTTAAGTTACAGCTGTAATTCAGCCATTGAGTATGTGTGTGAGCAGATAGAAAGTGCCTCCATGAGTGGCATTTTCCTCTGCTTTGTAGTTTTGTGAAACAATCCAGCTGTTTCTGAAAAGCTGAAACTCCACCTTTTCTTGTAGGAAAACTAGTTGAACAGAGAAGGCATGCAGAGGCAGCCCTACTCCTGGAACAGTACACTCAGGTAACACATCACCCTCATATCTGTGCTCCAGTAATACCCTCTGTCAGACAGATACACCATCTGTGTTTTCTCTGTTCTCGTGCACCATGTGTGACTTCATGCACGCTGACAGTAAAAAAGTCTGTGCCATGGGCTGCTTGGGGAGGGCAGAGCAGGTTCACTGAGACAGTGAGCAGGGTGGAGTTGAATGCTGTGTCCCTGAGTTTTTCCACTCCTGAAGCTGCCCATGCTTTGGTGTGAAAAGCTTTTGTCACAGAAAGCTGAAGCATGAGGACTGGAGTAAGGAAGACAGAGCTCCAGAGGGATGTCCCCTTAAGCATGGGAGAAATAACTTTGCTGGGGTTTTTTGGTGGTTTTTGTTTGCTTGTTTGCTTTTTTTATGGCAACATTTCAAAGTACCTGGAATAGTAGTGTTTTCTTGTCTTGGCTGTGATACTGCTGCATAGAAATACGCATCTGAATAACTGCTACTCCAGTGTGTATTACTAGCATCAGTAGCAGCCCATGATTGCTCTTTCTTTCTAGGACTATGAAGAGGCTATTCTCCTGCTCTTAGAAGGGGCTCTTTGGGAAGATGCTTTAAGACTGGTAAGAAATTTCAGAGCACAAGAAAAATTTCCTTTCTTGTGAAAAGGAAGGGCTTCCTTAGAGTTCAAGAACAGAGGGATGTGATTTGGTTTAGATCCTTAAATAATACCTACTTTCCTTTCCGTAATCCAGATTCACAAGTATGGTAGACTGGATATCTTGGAGACCAACCTGAAACCTGCTATTCTGGAAGGTGAATCTGTGCAAGAATCTGAGATTTCTGTGTGCAGTAGTGGCTAAAGAAGGTCGTTACTAGGTCACAACGCTTCAGTACTGGAAGCTGTGTGGAAGGATGCTGTTCTTCCACCTAACTGATGCAGCTCATTTGGCTGTAGTCAATGCATCTCAAAGCCCTGCAGTGCCATGGGCTCTTTTTGGCTTAGTTAGGGCCCTTTTGGGTTTTCCCAGACCTCACAGTCACAAACTGCAAAGGTGTCTGTGTCTGCATGTCCATGAGCGAGCAGGACAGTCATTGTTCCAGAGCACATATTGCAGCAGGGCTATGGACTAGGAAAATTGCTAGCTGTCCTATAAGTGTTTATGATTAGTTCTTGGGGGAAAAAAAAAAGCTATAATCTCCAACTCAGGAAGGATATTTTGTTACTATTCATTGTTCTTCCTTTTCATGCTCTGAACATTAGGCCTTATGAGTTGAGGTATTTTTTTTCTTTAATTTAAACCTAATTAATGGAAAGAGACTTAGCCACAGAACTTTCTGCATTTCCTTCTAGAACAAGACTCTTGTTCTAGAAGGCACTTATCTTGCATGTTAATTCATTCCACATCCAAGTGTATCTTGTTTGATGGCCTCCTGTGTTAAAAGCTTTGAACTTTCTTCTACTTGAGTCCTTTTGTGTGCTTTGCACCTGACTTTTGTTGAGGCCTGTGCTTGTGTAAATAAATGCTTTTCCATTTCTCTTGCACAAATAATGTTCGGATTGTCTTAATGAGCAGCTCAGAAAAGTCAGCTGATCTTCCTGGATTCTCAGAAAACAGCATTTCTTCACTATAAGAGTCGCCTGCAAGTGGTCCGAGAGCTGAAGAAGGCCTGTGAGAGCCTGCAGGGTTGGTATTGTAGAGCATATGACTTTATCCTGCATAAGTAACTGTGGTGGTCTTTTCGTTTATGGTTTCCTTCTGCTCTGGTGAAGCAGCTCCAATGGCATCTACAACAGTAGAACAGCTCTCTTCTCACACTGTACACACAATCGTACTTGGAGTTTGATTGTTTTACCTTGCTTACTCTGTATTTTCATCGCTGTTTTCTGTTAAGCTTTCACTGGATCAAAATGCACTTGAAAGCTTTTCAAAATGACACGGCATTGTCTCCATGGTGCCATCTTGGCTGGGTGAGGCAGTGCTCAGCATGTCCTTTGTGCTGAGTACCTGTAGGTGTATTCACCTGTCAGCTCACACAGGCTCAGGGAATTTTTCTGAAGCAGAATTCTTTGTCCTGGTCCAGATCTGCTGCACTGGGATTGTCATCCCTCTGTGCTTTTCAATATCAGCATCCCCACCTAAGGCAGAGAAGCAGTTTTCTTTTCAAAATTGCTATTTCTTCTTGTGTGCTGGCTGAGTGGAATTGAGAGCTATAATGGTCTGTAACACCAGCAGGTAGATGAATCTGCACAGCAAACTACATAGGTCACTCAGAGAGAAAGCTTGAAATAACTTTTCTATACTGTGACAGTTGTTATCTACCATTTTTTGCAGATTATGAAATGCCAAATTGCCCAGAATTGGAGCTTTTCTCTGAAACCAGCAGTGTTGTGACATCCAGTGACATGAACAGCAAATATTCACACAGCAATTCAAGAATATCAGCGTAGGTATCTGCCTCCAAATTAGGTAGTGAGTGTTCTGGGATCAGCATTTGGGAGGCCAGCTTGCTAATGGTTAGCGTGCTTCTTCTTGCAACTGTGTGCGCCTTGAAGCTGCTTTAATTACAGGCATTTCCTAGTGTGATGGTTTGATCCGGGCTTTCCCTGGTAACCAAATGTAACTAGGGAGGGGCTAGAAACGAAACCAAGACACCTAGTTATTTTAACTCTTCCTGGAAGAGAAAGAGCAGAAAATGCTAGAAGCTACTAATGCAACAGGAACTGAGTGCCCAGCAGAGGAGCTGTGAACACAGACTCTGGGCAGGATCTGGCTCTGTGGGTGTTGGGCATGTTGCCAGAATAGCTGGCTGTAGAAAGCTTGACACACAATACAGGCAGAGCCTCAAACGTTAACAGCTTGTGCGCATGACTTGTGTTCTTTGTCCCTGGTTTTGCACTTGGTGTGTGGGGGTTGCTGCTAACTCTCATACTGAAGTCTTCCCACAATGGGCGCCTGCATTGTTTTTGAATGCTCTCAAGAATATGAGCTGAAGTGTGGGGTGGTGTGTGTTACACATTAGTGTATCCTGTGGGACCAGTTCTGAATTCCCAGCTGAATCGTGGAAAAATACAGTTGTGAGAAAATTGTGGGCGTTTTAGGACACTTTTTTGTTTTGAACCAGATATAAAAAGAAACAGAATGCAGCCTTAGTGTTCAGCATACCTGTGCCAGATTGTGCTGATCACTTGAAAACATCATGCAGCCAGGTCTGGCTTATGAATTAAGTTGCTTTCATGTGATAGTGGGTAAGAGCTGAGCAGGCTCTGGGGATAGCAAAAATTAAAATGTGCGTACAAAAGCGCAGACCCTGGCAGCAGTGTTTTAAGTGGAGCTCATCTTTTCCTGATAGTGTTTATTACTTTGTGCATAGAGATGCTCCTGGTTTGTGCTTAGAGCCGTGCTTTAACCTTGCTGGAACACAGAGCAGTCTTTTTTGTAGTAGAGAAACAGCCTGACTCCTGTCTGGTACTCAAGACCCTAAAGGATATTGGTTGAGTAGCACTGAAAACATGGTCACACTGCATAAGTTTACACACAGTCCTCTGTCACTGGAGAGAGTAAGGACTTGAGTAACAAGTTTCATGCACGCTGCTGATGTTCCTTCAGGCTTAACCCTGTTAACAGCTGATACTGTTGTGCACACTATAATTAAGCACACTCCTTCTCAGGCGATCCTCAAAGAACCGGCGCAAGGCTGAGCGTAAGAGATACAGCTTGAAGGAGGGGAGTCCTTTTGAAGATGTTGCCCTTCTGGAAGTCCTGGGAGAAAATGTTCGTGCTGTTGAGACTATGAAGGGTAGGACATTTGGTAGTCTTAATCCACTCTGCATCTTATGAATACAGCTGAGGCAGTGTGCCCTCTCTTGTTTTTGTGTGTGCTGAGAGGAAAAGCTCTCTGGTCCTTACAACCATCTGTGTTGGAATTTGGTTTAGTTCGTCTGCCCTTCTGGTTGGAGTAATATGTAATAATGTGTGAGCTTTCTGCATTTGAAATTTGAGAACAGAGAAGTGAGGCCTTGTCAGTGCTGCTACAGGTTTGTCATACTTTTGTACTCAGGCACTGGCGGGGCTGGATAGGGACAGAAGCAGTTCTTGGTTGCTGCTCTCCTTCCTATGCACTGATAGCAAAGAAATAGAGCTGTTTATTTAGCATACCTCTGTTAATTGATATTGCTTGTGTTTCTCTTCCCCACTGAAGGAGATACACGCATCCTTCTGAAGCAGCTTGTGCTGTTTGGTTATGATGAACAAGCTGGGACACTGCAGCAAGTCCTGGAAGAGGTTTTGCAGTTGATGGAGACCTCAATCCAAGAAATATGGACTCCAGACCTGCAGCAGAGCACTGTCAACCTGGTCTGTGCTCATCCACAATATCTATCACACCTGCTATACAATGCCAAGTGTTAGCACTATTTCATATTACCCAGCAAAGACCCCAGAATCTTTCCTTGGCTTTCAAAAGCTGGTTTGGTTTATTTTTATGTAGAGGTTCAGTAGACATTCAGTACAGTACCTGCCAATTCAGGACACTCTAGATGTGTACAACAGGTATAGCCTATTGTGTCCCTTCCACTGAATGCCACATTGGACACCCTGAGGCTTGTGTTACCTTGTCCTAGGGGTGACTTCCTTTTGTGAGCTCTATCTTAAGCCAGTTGTAGACCATAAGAACACTGTTTTTCTCTTTTAGGCCTAATAGTAGAAGTGTTAGCATAGTTTTTTTGTACTAGGGTAGTGGTTGTCCAGCCTGGTGGTGTGAAGTGAAAAGCTACCAGACTGGTCAGTTTAGTCTGAACCAGTATATCATAAGGAGTATATTGCAAAAAGAAGCCTTATGTCAGGTTTCCAAGCTTCAGCTTAATGCAGTATAAGGAAATCACTAGGACTGTAGTTAGTTCCCTTCCAGAGTAAAAGTCTTTATTTTTAACAAGTGGTTTCTGAGCATTCATGGTGAACACAAGATGTTCCCCAGTATCTTTTCCCTAACTGCTAATGAGCAGGACTTGTAAGGATGCTCTTCTGTGTGACAGGGAACTGAGACTCCCAAAAGAACTTTAAATATTAACGGTGCTGTAATGAAATTAGTACAAACAAGTCATGACATTTACAGGGCTGTGAAGAAGTAAGTGTTGGGATAAGGGTTCTGTGTCCTGCAAAGCTGTGTGAAAGCAGTTTTTCTGCCTCTTTTGTTAACTTTTCTGGGACATTACTGGACTTGATCACACATTCCTGTCCACTTCGTGCTTGAGCTGTCCTTCAGGCAGCTGCTTCTGCCTTTGGACACCAAGAGCAGAGCTTCTTTTGAGGGTATGCCTGCCCTTAGCATTGCTTTGTTCAGCTTGAAACATGGCTATTGCTTCTTACTGCAGGTCCTGGGACCCAATTCAACTGCAAACAGCATTATGGCTGCGTACCAGCAGAAGAGGATGATGCCTCCTGTTGTTCAAGGTTAGTTGAGGCTCCAGTTTAGGTGTGGATGTGAAATGTCAGTGAGGGTAGCAGGCTTTGAGGCTCTCCAAACATTGCTACCTGCCAACAGTTGTACCAGTTATTCAGATGTAGGAGTTTCTTGCTTTTCTTTATGGTGTGCCATTCTGCCTCCTGGCAAGTGAACAGCCTTCTTAAAAAGGTTTATCTACTCTGAATTCCTGTGCTAAAACTGTCTCAGTTGTGTTCCTGGCTTCTTTTGTGTGTCATGTCAGTCTCTTGCAAGGGAATTGAAAAATCTGATTTCTTAAGGAATGTGTTAAATAATTCTTGCCTGCTGAATTTTTCTGTCTGGCTTTGGTAGTCAGGGCAGGCTACAGTCTGTTGTGTTGCTTTGCCATCTTGGAATCCTTGAGCAGCTGATGCAAACCTAAGGCTGAGAGACCTAGGAAGGGCTGGTCCCAACTCCCCTGTCTTCCCTCTTCCCATTAATCCCTGAGTTTCTTCCCCTACTAGTCCCAGAATTGACTGGGGAAATCCTCTAATGAATCCTCTAGATGTGAGCTGCCTATTGCCACTTGACAGGGCTGGCTCCAGGAAAAGCCTTATGCCTTCTGTTAACACCGAACAAAGCCACCTGGCTGTTGTGTATGATTGCCCAGTGACAAGTGAATGAATGAAGTTCTGCTTTGTGCCAGTGACTGTTGCATGCTCTTTCTGATCCATAACAATAATTGAGAGAAGACTTGATGTACTGCAGAGATTTTCTTGTGTAAGCAGGTCTGCTAGGGATACTCCTCTGTGCAGGCTGGTGATCAGTCACTAAAGGGAATGATAGATGTCAAGAGATTTCTCAGCATCCTTTGATATAAAGAAAAGTGAAATAAGTAGTTGATAGCTCTTGAAAAAACTAGATTGCTGTTACCCCCTGTTCTGACACTTGTTCTATTTTCCTTTCAGATGCAGAATTACTTACTCCACCAAAATTCAATAAAAATCTACAGTGGAAACTGCATCTTCTGCAGTAACTAAAAGCTAAGGAATCCCTGCGGACTCTGAACTGTACCTTTTCATATAATTTCATTATATCTTTACAGAAACTGTTGTCGTCCTGGTGTTTCTGATACGCTGTTCTTACGGCTGTGCAAGTGAAGGGTCCCTCCACCTGATGCAGCTGTGACTATGACCTTTATGGTGTCACACTCATGGGGACAGCCACTCACATTCCACCGCAGAGGTGGTTTGTGAGGCTGGGGAGCAAAAGATTGTGTAGCTCTGAATGCTGCTGGCTGACTCCAGCATCTCCTACCACTGTTCCCTCCCTTCTGGATGGAGCAATCCCACCAGTATTGGATGGGCTGTTTTCTCCGCCATCACACCCTCCCATGGATAGTACCTGCAGTGATGACAGGCCACATTTTAAGCACTTCAGCCTGCTTCAGGTCTCACCAGTAAGTCTGTACCAGTAGCAAATTGTTGTAGTTGCTAAACAAATTAATTGTTTTATCTGCTGAAGCTGGATGTTGCTAATACCAATTTTTCAAGTACTGCTTTGTTACATCAGAGTGAACTCTGCAGTGACAACAGCCATTGCTGTACTGAAACTCTGCCCGTTCACACCAGGGAGATCTTGGGCAGAGGAAAACATGAATAAAAGCAGGGTAGAGGGTGTCAGTGTCATGCTCTGCTGGGCAACACCACCTAATAATTTTCTGATTATTTGACTTTAAAGAAGATGGACTAATGCTGCTATATGGCACTGATAGATCAGCAGCTGACCCCTGATAATGCTATGCACTATTGCAGAACTGTGTCATTTGGTAACTGGTCTCATACCTGAGAATTAAGTTGCATCCCAGAATACTTCTGCAAGTAAAAGCAGCAGTTCTAGGAGCAGAGGAAGAGGGCAAGGCTAGAAACCCTTTCAGTGGTAGCAGCCCCCTCTGAGTTAATTCTGGTCTGGCAGCTGCTGTATTCAATTCAGGCTATTTCAGTTTGATGCTGTGGAAAAATGCCAGCAAAAATAAGGCACTTCCTACCTGTTGGAGGTATTTAATGACACAGCAGTGAGCTGTGTTCCTACTGCATGGCATTAGCATGTCCAGTGCTGCAGACCATTGTTTTTGTGCCTCATACAAGGATGGCCATTTGGTCTTGCATTGTGTGTATTGGCTTGGGCTTGTTAGAGTGGAGAGGTAAGCAGTCCTTTTTCAGTGTGAAGCATCAGAATGCCTCTTGTTTCCAGCAGTTTCTGAGTTATGTGGCCTATTCTGGGTGGTGTTTGTCAAGTCCTGTGACTACACTGGAAAGAGATTCTCCAACAGTAAAGACTTTTGAGATGGCGAAACACATTAAATACTTTACAGGGTAGGACTGTTGTACTGGATCAGGATCTTCAAAATAGTAGCATAGTACAGTCCAGGATGAAATAAAGGAACCATTTGTCAGGTCTGAAGAAAGGGTTCATGAGGGAGTCTGTGGCCTCTATAGAGGGCTCTGACCGTGCAATTGAAATGTGACACCAACTTTGGTAATTCCTTCATTCCTAAACCTGAATCCAGGAACTGCTGTGGTCTCCCACAACCTAATCTATTGCCTAGAAAGAGATTCCCTCTTTAAAGAACACAAGAAAAGGTAAAATTGGTGCTGGCTTACTGAGAATTCATGCTTATGCCTAAGTACATCTATGAGTTCTGCTTTTCCATCATGGGGATGATCAAAGGTGCCTTGGTCTTAGGCACACTTTCTTGTTCTCCCATCAAGGCAAAGCCCCTCCAAATCTGTCCTCTAGGTGCAAGACCAGTCTTTTAAATCATTTATCACTGAACTCCATTGTATTCCTCTAACCTCTCCCTCATGAGTGAACTTCGACTAAGGAGCACTATAGCTGGAAGGAGCACCTAGTGTCCATGAGCCTCCAGGAGGGATGTCCTGCCTCCTGCTTTCTATTTCTGTATTTGCTGAACCTTAGCTTCTTAGCAGCAGCAGCTGGGAGTCTGCTTTCCCTTGATTTCTGCTGGGATGTTCTTTTGCTTTCTTAGTGATGCACATAATCTTGAAATATACTTTGCCTTAATTACTGTCTTTACAAACATGTTAAATGTGCTCTTCTGAGTTCTGTGGAGGCTCCTACAAACAAATGGAGCTATCAGGAATTAACACAGAAATATGGAGTTCACTTTAAAAACATCCTGAACTCTGAGCAAATTTGGCTGTATGGAAGCCTGATTCTCTTGTTAGAGTAGAAGTTTGTCACCTGTCTGCTGATTAGCTTCATTAAATACAAAACACAAAAGGGAAAAAAAAGTCTAGTCAAGTACATTAAGAATTTTCACAAGCACAGGTTCACAAATACTGCAGTTTATTGGAGCAACAGATTTTAGGTTCTTGTTAGGTGGCCAGTAATAAATGCACTGGCCTGCAAAGTAATGTGTCTAGTGCTATGTGCAACTGTTCCTGGGCATCCTCCAACACAGTTGGAGGCACAGATCTTATCAAAAAAGGCATCCCTGCTTTGGGGTGGAGAGAGGAGCAAGCCGGCAAACTTGTCTGCAAGGGGTAATCCTTTGCCTTGTAGGATTTTGAGGGGTACTTTATACTTTTGGACAGAAGTGGAAATGTTACTACCATCATAAAGGCGGGGGCAGCCACTTTTTATGTACATTAGGGCTATCAAGAGTTACAAAGAGAATGATGACAAAGGCTGTGGGGTTTACACAAGGGTGAAACAAAAACATTGCACCACTCCCTTTTCCATCTGGATGGTGGCAGTGGTAAGAGTGATCTGGCCTCTTCCTGACTACATGTCCCCTCCATCAGCCTGTTATCGTGCCCATGTTAATCTCTTACCACGTATCTCATAGCACATCTCATGGAAATCCCTTCACCACCTATCCCTTGGCTGTAGGCTTCATTGCTTTAAAAGTATCCCAAAATGTAATACAGGCAGGAGTGGAAGGGAAGTGCTTTTGAGTTGATTCAGGTACCCTTTGTTGTCAACTGGTCTTACTAAGGCATCCACTGTCTTCCTCAGAAGCACTTCTGTGAAGGTGTAGGAATGACCATGTTCCCTATATTCACTGCTTGAAATCCAGACCTCCTGGAAAGAGTGGAGTGAGGCTAGAAGAGACCCACCAATCCAGACAGATGACTTTGAGGGGGCCATGGCTCTGATGAGGTTGTCACTGGAGCAACTTTTTGTCCAGTTCTGTCTGGAAACAGTTGGCAAAGCCACCCATCATAGTGTTGCTCCTGCACAGCACGATATTCCCCACCATTTTTTGTTGGCATCAGCATCACGTTTTTTTTAAGATAGGTGCCAGTTGCAGAAGCCTTTGCTGCTGTGAGCCAAGTAAGGCTGGTTTGAATAGTGCTTCAGCACAAAGGAATTCCCTTGTCTACAGCAACAAGGTGTCCATCCTGCAGATTATAATCCACATTTGTTGCTTCCGAACAGGTGAACTCCTGCATAAGGTTTAGGGAACTGTAACAGCACTTCTTTTTTGAGATCTTGTATGATATGTAGCTGTTGTTCTCTGAACATATTTCCAGACTCATTTAGTAATTTCATGTGGTAATGTGATTTCCAAGCTAGCATAATCACAGTGATGCTACGAATAACATAACCTTCATAGATGGGAGCCATGTGCCAACGTCAGTAAAACTTACTGAACATTTCCTGAGTCTTGAGAATATTTATTTTTCTCTTCTGATTCACTCTGCAAGATCTTTCCTTGAACCATTCATCTTTCACAAGGAGAGAGATGCTGACATGAAGTTGCAAGTATTTCAGCTGTCCACGTTGCCCACCACTCCCATTTATCCATGGCAAGAGCTGTTTTTCCATAAAAATACATGGATTCTCAAGACTCAGGAAAGTGGGAAACAGCAGAATAGTTTCAAAACAAGTAAAGAGGTGAGAGAGATCTTCAACCAGATACTGGTTACTGCATTTGGCAATGTTCAGTAAGTTTTACTGACGTTAGCTACATCAGCTAAAAATGTGTCCTTTAAATGAGCTTAGCCCATTGTAACATGAAAACCACACCTCTCAAGCTTAGGTTACCCACCTCCAAGTTAAGACCCCTACCTACAGAACATGCACAATAAATTTGAAACTCTTTGTACCTTTAAATTAAAGCAAGCAAAAGATTGTCCAAGAGCTATTGAGTAGGCGTGTATGTAGAAATTGGTAACTGCAGACTCAGGTATTTTGAAAATATAAACTTGCTGCTTGGCTGTAACTGGCTGTGCTGGTTCTGTGGATTCACCACCCAGCACCCATCTCTGCACCAGCATGAGATCAACTTGGCTCCTTGCACAGTATATGAAAGAACCCATTTCTGGGGACAATTCCATGACAGGAACATCTTTGTTCTTTTACAGCAGCAGCAAGTTACTATTTGCCCATCTGGAGTGTGTGTAGCAACATACAGCTGGATGGGGGGACAGAGGCACACCCTCTTCCCACAGAATGTGTTATCAAAAGTTAGGAGCAGCATTTTCCTCGTGTAGCAAAAGCTCTGTGTGCTGTTTTACTGAAAGTCATTTCACCCAGAGGGCATCTTTTTAAAAAGTCAAAGCTGGGCTTCAGATAAAATTGAACTGTACACACCAGTTCTCGACCTAGAAACAGATTTTTGTTAGCACTGCTCTGCTGCTTCTCTGGAAGTTCACATCTTGAAAACTATCAAATGATTAGAAGCTTACCAAAATCCTGATGTGGAGAAACAGGGCAGGATTTAATGACACAATTTCTGCACCAAACTCAATGTATGCAGACAAGCAACTGCAAACCTTGATAGTTCATTACTCTGGGGAGCTGTAAAGCTGATCATTGCATATAATGCATATATTTTTATATATAAATGCTTAAATACATCCTTGTACATGAAAGAGATTGTCTGCCCCACTTAGAGCCTGAGCAGTGGCTATCTTGGCACTGTGGTGAGGGGCAAGGCCTGCTTCATAGCTGAAGGGAGGTTCAGCAGCACTGCAATGTCAAGCCATTCAGTGGCACAGCAGAGTGTGGATGCTGTAGCAGATGCTCCTTCCCCTATGCTGACAGTACATTCTGTCAGCTACACCAGCACTTGCATATTATTATCACTTAGGAGAAACCTCAGTGATAGGCAGAAGACATGAGGAGAAAGACCTCTAAATCATTCTTTCTGTGCTTTCTCAGTAGAAACCTAGATCTGGGCTCAGTTCAGCTTCTGAATTGAAAGAAATCCTTTCATCCAAGCAACACACTGCTTACAGACTCTGGCTCACATACACATTAGTGTAGCTGTACCACAGCAAAGTTGCAAACACACCTTCAATTTCAGAAGTCACTTTATTTTTTTTTTGCTGAGGAGAATGTGGGTTTTTGTCTAAGCTATTACAAAGTTAGTATGCTGCTGCTTCTAGGCTACTTTTCTCAACATTACATTTGTCATTCCACTTATATTTTGCAGTCTTTGTTTTGGCCTGAAATCTGAAGGCAAGCTGAGACAATTTTTTACAAAGTCATTTTGGCCAGTGTTTCCTGAGATGTTCCTTTAACTCTGGGATTGTGGACAACTGTTGTTTACAACGATGGCATCTCAGGGGTAGCTTGAGAAGTTCAGAGACATGATCTTTTACCATCAATTTTCCCTTGCTTCTTACCATCTCTATCACATCTGGGGAAAAAAAAAGAAACCAGAGGTACTGAGACCACATAGCATCATGAAACACATGGCACTGCAAATCTCTACACTGTTTTGCATGCATAGCATGTCATTGCTGCATTCTAATTTAAACCAGCCACAAAATTCATTGACTATTACCTACTACTACTTCCTAATATCTGAAACCAAATAAAACTTTTCACTTACTGCATCAAAACGTATGGTTTGCACATTTGTTGGGAAAAAAAGCCCAAAGCCAGAATCTGCAAGCAGGATTACATGTTATGAAATACCTTTTCTAATATTACCTTGAGAGTTTAAGAAATAGTCAGTGGTAAAAGAGTTCCAGTGCTTCTTGGTTTTCAGGGCCGGAGAATCAAAATCCTGGCTGATTACATGCAAATGGAGCTGACTGAAAAAAAATACATAATGTAGATATGAGAGACAAATGTTAATGCTCCAAGTCCTTCTGCAATAGTATCAGTTGCAAGCTGACGATTCAGCAAAGTGCCAGCCTTGTGGGTCAATCTTGACCCTCAGTCCTGTGACAGGAAACACAGTCTTGTTCTGGAAGCACCGTCTGTTGCCAAGCATTTCACTCAAACAGTCAAGGTTACTAGCCTGCATATTCCATTGGCTCCTCTCTACAGTACAATCCTGCTAGTTTCCTAAAAGGTAGACAGTTTTAATAAACCAAGGGTTTCAACTTTGTAGAGTAACTGAATGGGACTTGATCAGTGACCAAAAGCTTCATTCAGGAACCAGAGAACAACTTGGGGGCTCTGACTGCAATAGCTGCAGGCATTTGGATGCTCTGGGACTGGGACTTACTTGCACACAAAACTCTACTCCTTGCTTGGTATCAGGCAGGACTTGACAGGCCTAAGAGTCACTGCAATGTCACACTGGTGCCCTGGGATGCGGATGCCCCAGCACTGGGCGGTGGCAGCGCTGCCTCTTTCACTGGGGCTGGTCTGCAGGCATGCCACAGCCGCAGCCACAGCCAGCAGAACCCAGCAGGCATTTCCCATGGGACTCAAGACACCTGTGTAGTCTACTCACATCTGTGCAGCACTATGCTGCAGAAGACTTGGACACCAAGCTGTCTGTCTGCAGTGTTTATGAGGATTAGCTCTTCTTTAGCAATGCCAATCACCTCACGGATTTAGCCCCAAGTGTGTGTAACTGGAAGAACAGAGTCTCCACCTGATGACTCCTCCAGGCCTTACCTCATACTGGGGACAGCATGGTAACCCAGTCTGAACTCCAGGCTCTCTCTGGCAGGGCACTGCTCAATCATTTTTTGCCCGACTGCATGCATATGTTCCAGGAGTTCAAGATGGTCCTTGGTGACTGACTTCAGGCTTGAAATGGGGTCCCATGGTAAGATAAGCCAATGGTAACGTGCTTTGGGATATTTATCCTTGATAACTACAGTTTTTTCATCTTTGTAAACCTTACAAAAAAACCCAAATAACTAGATTACTTTCTGATTGAAAGTTAAATATATTATTCCTGAAAGCACCATATTTTGTGGATTTTGATTATCCAAGAAGAACTTTTGCTGGAACTAATTTGTTCCAAGATAAGCACCGTCTTCCACAACATGAACCAGGCATCTATAGAGAAGTGTTCCAGGCATCTCTCTTCATATATTTTATAAAAGCCAAAAGGTGTCTATTCTTACATTTTATGCTTGTATTTTGGGTCAAGAAAACACTGTTTTAGTAAGTGCTATATGAAATTGTGCTTCAGAGATGAAAAGTAAGTTTCATGTTTAAAAACAAGCAAAAATTTCTGTAACTTTATCAGGTTTTTTGAATACTATGAACAGAAAGAGCTGGCAATTCCAGGACAGTGGGCATCCAGTTCAACAATTCAGACTGGAATAAAAAATCAAGAATTAGGGACCTTCTGATTAGTTATCAACTAAGTGAGCAACTAGCTCACAGGTCGGGCACAAAGACTTACAGTGAGCAGGGTGACATCCGGCTGGTGACCTGTCTCTAGTGGGGTTCCACAGGGTCCCATCACAGGCCCTGTGCTCTTCAGCATCTTCATAAGTGACCTGGGCACAGGACTTGAAGAAATACTAAGCAAGTTTGCTAATGGCACTAAACTGGGAGGAACTGTTGAGTCCCTTGAAGTCAAAAAGGCCCTGCAGAGACCTCAACAAATTAGAGGATTGGGCAATCACCAACTATGTGAAGTTCAACAAGGGAATGTGCTGGATTCTGCATCTGGGATGGGGCAACCCTGGTTGTGTGTATAGAGAATGAGATGCTGGAGAGCAGTGCCACGGAAAGGGACCTGGGGGGCCTGGTTGACAGCAAGTTGAATGTGAGTCAGCAGTGCCCTGGCAGCCAGGAGGGCCAACCATGTCCTGGGGGGCANTCTGGTGGCCAGGGACTGGACTTGAGGAAATGGCATGAGGCTGAGGCAGGAGAGGTTTAGGGTGGTCATCAGGAAAAGGTTTTTTACCCAGAGGGTGGTTGGGCACTGGAAGAGGCTCCCCAGGGAAGTGGTCACAGCACCAAGCCTGACAGAGTTCAAGAAGAGTTTGGACAACACTCTTGGGCACATGATGTGACTCTTGGGAATGGTCCTGTGCAGGGCCAGGAGTTGCAGTTGGATGATCCTTGTGGGTCCTTTCCAACTCAGCATATTCTACAATTCTGTTATTCTAAATTATTTTCAACCTGAGGGGCTGAATTTATCGAAGGGGCCCAGTAAGGCTGTGGGATCTTCACCTTTGAAGATCATCTCAACTCAAATGGACAATGGTTGGGGCAATCACACTGAGTGCAAGGAGTCAGACTGGGTGACTTTCAAAGGTCTTTTTCAACTAAAATTATGCAGTGATTTCAAGAACCAAGTATCACAGATATCTGTGATATCCATCCCTCTGAAAGAGGAGATGAGAAATACAAAGGGGAAAACACATCTCCAATGATAAGATGGCCAGGCAGTAGTCAGCCAGCCAAAATCCCAGCTCAGCAGTCCCAAGCTTCAGGCCAGACAGTGGAATACTGATGGACAGCATTCTTCCTGTTTTGGAGTTCAAGAAAAAAACCTAAAATATATCTAAATATTTTTCATAACTTAAAAATGAAAGTAGGTTCTATAGATGAATGGGGAAGAATCTCTCAAGTTTCTCTCAGAACACAAGAATGAGAAAGTGAGTTTACAATGCAGCCACAAAAGACATTTGTCAGATTTCTATGTCTTGAGTCTGACTTGCCTAAAACCAGGCAAAAGACAACAACAAAAAAAAAAGAGCTCAAGGAAAAGCATTATGCAGCTACAGGGGAAGTTGAGCAAAGGAGGTGCATCTGGAGCATCTGCAAAAAGGTTAGAAGAAATTACCCAGGAAAATCCTGTTGGCACAAAGAAACCAGGTGGAGGAGGAGCCAGGGGTCAGATCTTGTGCCCTGGCACAAAGATGTCAAACTTAAGTTTGCTGGAAACCAGGACTCTGCACTATGCTTACAAACAAGGCAGTGCTGACTACAGGAAAACGGGAACCTCCATGACTGATCTCAAACCATAGCCCTGTTTTAGTCGGTTTCCTTGAGGAAATAAAGCACAGCTCCCTGCTCTTCCACCAACCTTTTTGAAATCTACTAGCCAATCTGACGGTATAGAGCACACAGAGAAAGTTAGGATAATGACACTCTGCAAAATCAGTATAGAATCCCAAATTAATGTTACTACAGAGAGAGATGCAAGTACATTTCAGCCCCTTATGTAGCCCTCCACTGGTTAACCAGAAAAATGAACTGCAGGAAGAAAGAAAGCAAGCTCATTTAGCTTTACTAGAACAGGAACTACTGTACAATACAAGTGCACAGCTCTCACCTGCATTTTTGGATCTTGCATGGAGCTCTTTAGACCCTGACTCCAGTGTCCTAAATGTTCCTATATAGCACAGAAGGAAAAAAAATTATTAGACAATTAAGCACATGATTATATATTCTAAAGGATTCAGTTAAAAACATCCACTAGTATATAAGAGTAAAATAACAGCTGAACAACAGCTGAATTATTTCCATTTTATAAAATGCCAACACACTTGTTCCAACTGCCCTCAAAAAGCTACTTTTTTGAAAACTTTTAACAAGATACTGTGAAGATGAAAAGTTAAATCCTTCCAACGTTGGATATTTAACATCAGGGAGCTCTAATTCTGTTTGAATTTAATAATTTGCATGCACAAATCACAGACATGAGCCCTCTGCTTAGGAGATCTCAAGGGCCAAAGGAAGTACAAAGAGCTCTATTAGTTGTCCTATCCCATACTGCTCTGCCCAGAACAAGTAGTTGTGGTGTGTGGCCCCACTCTTAGATGCACTGATTTTTTTATATTGTGCAGTGGATTGTAGAGAAAACAAGAGAGGCAGAGGAAGATCCAGCCAGCACTAGCAGCTCACTTCATTTGGCTACTCAATGTCTAATATGAGGGGTACCTTGAGTGTACCTTTTTTGAAACAGATGTTTTATCTGTTCAGATCACTTTACAAGCATTATCAATGATGACCTGTATCATTTTCGCACAGAGGAAGATGTTCAAACATTATTATAGTGCTGGCAGAGAAACAGTATGAACTGTCCTGTCTGCCTGCTCATTCCACAACTTTGGCCCTAACATAACTAGCCCAAGTCCACAAATGGAGTGATTAAGCCACTGCAACTTGAGACTGAAATTTTGCCCTGAGGGGTTTACTTTCTGTGCCTTTTCCCTCAGCAACTGCACTAGTTCCAAATGCATTAAGCAGTCTTTTATTTTGTCCACATTTGCAGGGCTAAAAACTCCCTTTCAAATGATTCTGGCTGGTTACATTCATTAACATAAACATGGTTTTACCATACGTAATGAACAAACATGGAGGCGAAAAAAAACCCTATGCGATTAAAAACAAACATGCAAAAAAAGTCTCAAGTTCTTCCATTCTCTGTACATTTGCTTTTAGACAGCCCCTCAAGAGCCAGGACAATATCCTTTGATGACTCCAGTTAAACTGAGTTCATGTGGACTGTCCTTCTAGAAAAAACTGCAACAGAAACCAAAGACTAAATCCTCACTAACTACAACCAAGGCCCCGCACACACCCCCAACCCTCAGCTCAGATTAGAATGGGTCCCAAGTAACTTTCTCAGGGCCTGGGTGATGTCAGGAGCACAGTCTCTGCATCAGCACAGATCAGCTCCCATGCTCTGTATTCTCTGACCATCTGTGCTCACCCAAGACACCTCCCGTCCAGCAAAGTAAAAGTAAAACACCAAAGGAGGAGGAGACAACCACAGGACAATCAGCACTATATAATCAGTACCACTACCAATGCACTTGCCTTTTTGCTAGAGGTTCCTTTGTGTGGAGACACACTGGTATTGCTTAGCTTGGGATTTGCAGAACTGCCTTGTGCATCCACCACCTCCATCTTCATAGTTTTTCTGGGCACAAGCTCTGTCTCCTCATGCTCACGGGAGTCCTCATATGGCATCTCATGGGTTTGCGTTTTCTCTTCTGCTCCTGTGACAGTGTTCCCTGACTCTTCAGCAAATTGCACCATGTAGGGATACAGGTTATTCACGATATGCAGAACTTGGCCTGGCTTCATTTTCACCACTTCATCCTTGCCAATATTCACAAGATCAACACTACTTGGGTTGACTCCTATCTGGTAGACAGAAAAGGAAAAAATAGTAGCAAATGATGTTGTAAGTGGAATTGCCAACTTCAGCCCTGTTGTCCTGGAATACCATTATCCTGGAAAGCAAATGCATTTTGTATTCACTGTCCCCCTGCACACATCGACCTGCTTGAGAGGACCAGGAAATCCCGTGCTGAGGACGCCTGTCTATGGCCCCTCTTGCAATGACAGCTGTCAGCACACAGCCTCAGGTAGGGTGTCACAGGGAGCCTGTAGGTCTGCACAGCTGGCAACAGAGTTACAGCACAATTAGTGCCACACTTCCTGCAGTAGCTACTATTTCTGAAGAGTAACAGCTTTAATGAATCATTTTAGTCCAATCACAGGTGGTGTGGGCAACTTACAGTGATGGCTTGATAGATGGGTTTTGCCCCATCGTGAGGGTGACCCCAGGAAAATTAGGAGTCTTCAGCAAATGCTTCTGGCTAAGGTTTATGCATGAAACAGGCTTTGGGAGACCAGATCTCTCCTGGGACATTTAACTGTCACAAAGTGTTCCTTTAGCTTCATCACTGAGGTGAGGGCTGCTTCACAAGGTGGTACTGTACCTCTGCCCTGGTATTCACTGCAATGAAGCACATGCCTGAATTCAGCCAGGATGTCTTTAGTCTACAGGTCAGGGACACTTCACATTCCCTGGGCTAATAAACTATCTGATCACTGGAACCCTGTGCTGCACGCCTGTCACCTGGCAAGCAACTCTTCAGGCAGTGAAAACACGCTAGCACCGATCACTGGGAAGTACTCCCAGCTCTGAGATTCCAGTAACACAATATTCAAATTGTGGCTGACTTCTGCAAAAAATGTCTGAGAGATCCCTGTCAGATTCACCAGATACTGGTGGGGTCTCTGTGCTTACTGAGCTCTGGAGGCATTTTGAAAGAAGACGTTCCTCAGCAGGCAGACTGTGCTGCCCACACATGCTGATGCTGTGGGTGCAGATGCACACCCCAGCTCCTGAAACCAGAGATTTTTCCCTTTGTATTATCTCAGGGATACTGGGTCTCATAAGTGTGAGTGGACCTACATCCACCCTGCTAGTAACATGACAATGTCTTCAGTGCTGTCTCACATCCCACCCCTTCCGAGAAGTAACCACATCTTTGGTTCTTATCAGCCCTCTAAACAAAATCCCTGCACAACTGTCTTGTCCATGCACACAAGAATTTCAACCTCAAATGAAGGGCTGCCTCAGCTTTAGAAGTTTAAGGCTCAGGAGGCAAATAAACAAGTTTAGAGGAAGAACTCCAAACCTCCCCAATGTGGCACCTGAAAGAACTGATTGAGGACTCACAGCAGCATTCCTGGATGCTGCAAGTCTGGCTCTCTTTAGTCTGCAGCATATCTGGAAGGAACAGTGCAGTCTGTCACTGAGGTACACAGAGGAAAAAGACAACTTCTGAGGACCACTTGCAGTGCTCTCCTTTGATGACAAAACAGCTTCAGGTCCTTCTGACCCAGTGATCAGTGATCAGAATAATCACCTGGAGCATTTGTGAACTTAATTACAACAACCATCCCAGTAAATATCCAAAATAGTGTACATCCATGCATAAAAACATACCTGCTTAACCGTGACATACCCCTTGTTACAATCTGCTTTTAACTGAACTGGAAAGAAAGAACAAAGTGTCAAAAAACACCGTAAATAAAAAGAACTCTGCTGAACCACCTAGCACAGAAAACACTCCTCTCTTTGAAGGTCTGCTTCCTTCTGAAGCTGATTGCTGTGAATGTATGCAAAGAGTACTTCTGCCTCTTCTTCCAGGAGCACAGGTAAAACAGAACCAGCCCATACACTGAGCCACGCCACACTCAGCAAAATTACTTCACAATAAAGTGGAACGTGTGAAGGTCTCCCACACGTTCTTACCAAAAGATATGGCAGGGAAGATGTGGAGTATTTCACAGCTCACAGGTGTGAAATACCTCCATACCTCATATATTCTCCAAAAGCATGTTATTTCATGTAAAGGACAACAAATCATACTAAAAATCAGTAGGTGAAATACTAGGAAGAAGTGCCACTCACAAAGCAAGAGTGCAGGCCGTGGAACACAACTGTGGGCCTGGGAACTCACGCTGAGGTTCACTGCTTTAGTTTACGAAGGCAAATGTCCTGTCTCAGATTTTTCAGGACCCAGAGGTCTCCCTAAATGCTTACTGAAAGAGCTTGATGACTTCAAGAGCCAGGCAACACTATGGACCACACAGAGGAAGGAGGTAAGTTGGGTTGCTGCTGCACGTGGAAAGCAGGATTTGGGCTAAGCCACCTTACCTTGCTGCCGAGAACACTTCTTATCCCTTATCCCAGTCTCTGGGCCACGCCCAATTACCACTGCTTCCAAGTGTGGCAGCTTCACTCGCTGACTGCATTTCTCTTTCCCCACGAGCCAGCACACACGCATCACTGTGCTATAGAGCAAGATAAACAGTGTGTTACCAACTCTCCACTTCCCTCTGGGCCACCTTCCCATGGACTAGGGTCCAGGAATTCTGCTGCTACCCCAATTCAAGGCAAAGCACAGCATTAACACTCATATAAGTTAAGAGGAGGTTCCTGTTGAAAGGGCAATCCCCTCTTCCTTCCTACATTACCATACATTCTCAAAATCATGGATCATATATAGGAAAAGTCAACTGGATTGACATTTCCATCTGACAGAAAAGCCTACCTAGAAAAAAGTGTTATGTTTCCCACTGAGAGTTGATCCAAGAGACTAACTTAACCACCATAACAAAAAGAGCAGCAGACAGAGAGGATGAGGGAGGATAGCTGCATCCAGTAACAGCCAGCACACAGATAATGCTATTAAACCCCCATGTTTAAACTAACTTGATCCTGGACAGCAAATATCCCTCACCCTCCCCCTGCCCGATGCTCGGCGGTGAGGGCTCCTCCTCCCAACCCCGTGGTGAGCTCATGCCGGTGGAAAGCAAGGCCCCAGCGCAGCCCTGGCAGAGTCCCCATGCCCACGGCCCTCATCCCCTTGGCAACTGCAGGTCCCGTTTCCATGGCAATTCCGGAGTGCCCCCCCCCGCC
>VWZD01003271.1:12559-95211 GCA_013396695.1 Sakesphorus luctuosus
CGCGACGACCTGCACTCAGGCGCGGCGCTGCACCACCGGCCGCCCCACCTGGGCCCCCCGCACCAGGGGCACCCGGCGGCCTGGGGGGCGGCGGCGGCCGCCCACCTGCCCTCTATGGCCGGCGGGCAGCAGCAGCAGCAGTCGCTCCTCTACTCGCAGCCCGGGGGCTTCACGGTGAACGGCATGTTGAGTCCCCCCCCCGGCGGGCAGAGCCTGGTGCACCCGGGGCTGGTGCGCGGCGAGACGCCGGAGCTGGGCGAGCACCCCGGGCACCATCATCACCACCACCACCAGCACCCTGGGCATCACCCGCCGCACCACGGCGGTGTCAACAGCCACGACCCGCACTCGGACGAGGACACGCCGACCTCCGACGACCTGGAGCAGTTCGCCAAGCAGTTCAAGCAGAGGCGGATTAAGCTGGGCTTCACCCAGGCCGACGTAGGGCTGGCGCTGGGCACCCTCTATGGCAACGTCTTCTCGCAGACCACCATCTGCCGCTTCGAGGCCCTGCAGCTCAGCTTCAAGAACATGTGCAAGCTGAAGCCTTTGTTGAACAAGTGGCTGGAGGAAGCCGACTCCTCCACTGGCAGCCCCACCAGCATCGATAAGATCGCCGCCCAGGGCAGGAAGAGGAAGAAGCGGACCTCCATCGAGGTGAGTGTCAAGGGGGCCTTGGAGAGCCACTTTCTGAAATGCCCCAAGCCCTCTGCCCAGGAGATTACGAACCTAGCGGACAGCCTGCAGCTGGAGAAGGAGGTGGTCAGGGTTTGGTTTTGCAATCGGAGGCAGAAAGAGAAACGGATGACCCCCCCGGGGATCCAGCAGCAGACCCCCGACGATGTCTACTCCCAGGTCGGCACCGTCAACTCCGACACGCCGCCCCCTCACCACGGACTGCAGACCAGCGTGCAGTGAGGGGCACCGCGGGCGGACCGGGGAGCGCGGGGGCAGCGCGGGCCGGGCCGGGCCGGGCACCGCCGCCGGCACCGCCACCGGCACCGCCGCGCACAGCCGCACGCTCACACACACACACACATGCGCGCACACACACACACACACACGATCCAGGCTCGTTCAGACTGCTTGTGTTTATATATATATGGATATATGCGTGCATCTATATATATATAAGATCGATACCAATAGGGAGCGGTGGAGAAGGTCGATCCGAGCGAGAGCGTTTAGACCGTGTTGGGAAAACGGGGTGGAGATGCGTAATGCACCAAAACTGCAGATGTTTCGGGGGGTTGGTTGGTTGTGGGGAGAGGGCTTGGATGGGTGGGATTGGGATTTTTTTTAAATTATAGTTTTTATTTTTATTTTTCTCGAAATTATTCCTCTCTCGCAGCAGGGACACCACTGTCTGCGCCTCTTCTCTCCCCTACTCCCCCCCTCCCCGCACTCTTCCCCCTATCCCCAGAAGGGCTCTCTTCTCTGAATCACAGAAACTTTTTTTCTCCTTTCTATCTCCCTCTTTTTTTATTTTTTTTTTCCAATGGGAGCAATCAAAAAAAGGGAAGCAGAAGCAAAATTATCTGGTTAATCAGAGGGTGCCTGCTGCATTCCAACGCCTTGTTTTCCTTGGCCAAACCGTAGAATTTTGGTGCAAGGCAGACATCCACACTGAAAACATAGATATCTATATCTCTATATATTCTGCTTAATGAAAGGGTCCACTTTTTCCAGGGAAAAAAAATTATGCACACAGCACTAAAAACAAGCAGACTGAATAGGGAAGCAAATACATATATATATATTTATCTATATATATAGGTATAGCTATAGAACAAAAATATGGAAATAAATGCCCACACACCAATAAAACTGACCCTGAGGAGAAAGGGGGGAGGGACATACGCCGAGGGGAGGGTGGGAGAAGGAGAGGTTGTTGGTACCTAAAGTTCGAGCTCTGTAGAAGGACTTTGCATGAATTAAGGGAACCAGCGAGAGAAAGGGAAATAATTTAGGGCTGTCAAAGTCCTGCTCCTGACGGCTGCCAATCATCATGGAAGAGTCATAAAAAAAAAATCCACTGCTAATATTTTTTTTATTAATATTTTTATTTTTTATTTCTGGACTGATTCAGATAAAGGGATTTAGAAGGACTGAGCATCTGCAGCTGCACTTATCTGAACTTCTCTCCTAAATCCGTTGCCAACTTTGATTGAATGGGTGCTGTGGATGTGATTATATAATACTGCCATTTCCAAGCAGTGTTTTTGGTAGGTTTTAATAAACAGACTTTTCAAAAAGACGGCAATATAGAATTGTTAGATCCGTTGTTGATCTAAAAAAAAAATTTGCTTTATATTTTCATTAAATGACTTCTTTTAATATTTTATTCAGAATACCTATGAACTGCTGCAAAACGGTAATTTATTTTTTCCCCAGATCTTGTATTACGTGTTTTTTTCAGACGAGCACAAATCAAAATGAAATGAAAATATGGACAGTTGTTAGGTAATAAGGGTATCTTTTGATGTGATAATTTGATTGTAATTTAATTTGAGTAGTGATTCCGTAAGAGCTGATTGAGAAAATAAATTTGTTAGAATGAAATAGTCTGTGTCTGATGCATAAACACTGTGTCCAAAAAAAAAAAAGTTCTCTGAAGTGACATACTGCTGAAGTGAGAGAAATACCGAGGGTCCGACCTGCCGGCTACACGGCCCTATGCTCCCGCGCAGTGCCCCCGCCGCACCCCTGCAGCTGCCGGCCCGGGGCGCGGGGCTCATCCCCTGCCCGCCCCTCCGCCGAGCCCGTGTCCGCGGTCCCTTCCGTCAACCCGGGGGTCCTGTGTCATCGGGAAGGATTGCAAGATTAGAGATGACCAGAGGCCACCTTCTCACAGAAAGGGCTGTGTCGGCTTGGTTTAGGCTGTCACTTGGGCGTTGGTGATACCTGAGCGCGTACTCTGGTCCCGCGTGGCCGATGCTGAGAGGGCTGTTTCCAAAAGTTCAGTCTTGTTTTCTCTCCTTCCAAACTGAGGCTTGGGGGGCCAAAGAAGGGGAAGGGGGGCTAAGCTATAATTATTTTTATGCATTTTACATATGTATTAATATTTGTATTTAATTTATCTATATAATTTAAGGAAAAGGTACGCTCATTTTTTTTTCTGACGGAATACATAGAATAATAATACTTTCAGCATCCTAAGTGCGGTCTGCCTAGTTCACCATTTCTGTTGTTGATGTTGTTGTGACTGTTGTTGTTGTTTTAGGGTTTTCTATGGGGTGTGAAATGATGTAGCCTCGTTTTCTCCTCCACTCTGCCATAGCGCTGCCATGCCTTCTTTGCAAACACACGCGTGTGTCAGTAACGTTGGAGATGCCAATAGATGCACTAGCTGACCTGTCATACTTATCCGCTATAATTTATTGCAATATAGGGACAAGTGAATGCCCATCTCAGCTCTCTTCATTTTGCAGCCGGGAGGTTATGGGAAGTAGAGAGCTGCATCTAATGCATGCAGCCGTCTCCACTGATAGTCTGCTAGAGAATAAGGTTTTCTTTTATGATCCAGCTCACCCATGGCTCTTTCCTCACCTTCCTCTTCTTCCCCTCCTCCGCGCCCCCCCCTCCTCCCCTCCTTCGCCTTGCTTTTTTAAGTGCTATTGAGGTAGGGGTTAAACCCCCAGAAAACTGCTGCAGGAATAGATAGGCCTTGTGTCAGTCTATAAATTAAAGCCAACCTGAGAGCAGCGCACCAGGATGCATTATTTTAACACCACATCGTAGTAAATGTTACCGTCGGTTTGATTTGTGTAATCCGAAAGACCCTACTTACACGGAGGAAAAAAAAAGAGATGGGGGGGAGAAGCCAACCCAACAAAGGGAAAGAGAACCCGAAGGGGTAAAGGACGCTCTTTCTTTTGTTCGTTTCAGCAGAAGCTGCTGGCTGATTTTGCTGCTGGGTAGGGAAAAAGGGTCGGGCGGGGGCCAGCGGGCAGGCGGCCGGCCGGGCTCCCCTCCGGGCGCCGGGTACCACCGACACGTCAGGTGGGATCCTATTTTCACACGCGAAGGGGAGAGGTTTTATTAGCCGCGGAGAAAGTCTATTTAAATTTCGGAGCGGTATTTGGTTACTTGATTTGGATGGCAACAAAGAGCTAACGTTAGGCTTCACGCTGCTTTCTGTTAAAAGGCAACCTTTGCGGGTTGCTGCCTCCGAAAAGCTGGGCGTTAGGCTGGAGGAGTAACGTGTGGTCGAAGGGACTGGCAAAATATGCCCCTTCTGTGGACTTGTCATGCACANATCCTTTGAATGTATTTAGGAATTTCAGGGTTGTGAGTCTCTGAGATAGTAAGAGGTAGATAATAAGTGAGAGGGTTTGCGCTAAGGGTTATATTGTTACACGTGTAAATAATGAAAATATTGTTATATATCGCCAGATCTCTTAATGAATTTAGTAATTGTATTCATTTAAAATATCAGTGTTCTGTGCTTGGTAACGGAGTTGGCATAGTTTTCCTTAGTATTTTTTCCCCTCTACCTAAAGGAAAGCCAAATATTTTACAAAATTATGTTTGATCAGACTGGGTAATCCCGAGATGTGATTATTTATAGTTTACATTTTCATATCTTGTGATCCTCTATTACACCCCAGTCTTCTCATATCTCATTCTTCCCCCGTCGAGTCTGTACACAATAATTCATTTTCAGGTGAATTCAAAAAGTCATCTCACTGCTGTTGGTCCAAGTATTTTCTGAAATTTAGCAAAGAGCCCTACTTCAGTTTTAAAATGCAGCGGTTCCTATCAGAAAGTGATCTTTACAGAAACCTTTGCTTTACTGTAGTGACTCGTGTTTGCACATTACCATGCTCATAACTTGTTTGTATGAATGGTTTTAACTGGAACGTTTAGAGAATAATTGGTTCTAATACGAAATGCAGTATATACTATTGATAATTTTATCAATAAGTGTACTATTTTAAATAATTTTAACTATTCAATTTGTTTTTAAATTATATATTTGTAAAATATTTATCCTGTTGAAAGCAACAATATATTGTTGTATTTATTCGTTTATTTTTGTAATAAATGATCAACATCTTCAAGTTACAGCAAAATCGATACTTCTATATATTTATGCAAGGATACCTTTCTGAAGCGCAGAGATGCTCGTTCCGATTTGGAAGAGAGAGTAAAGATTACCTCTGTAACTGGCAGGTTGCAGGACCAAACTGTAGGCGTGAGCTTCTTCGCCAAACTTTAGTTTGCTTAAGTTCCAGGGTAATTAATAAAACTCTAAAAGGGATGCAACAAGTCCCGGCCTCGGAAGCAGAAGTGGGGCGATGCTTGAGGACAGGGACCCATTTTGCTAAAACCAAGGTTGGCGAGAAACTTGGTCACCTGTGGCGAGAGGGATGGATGGAGGGAGTGGAAGAGATGCAAGGAGGCGGTTATTGCCCCATCGGTGTTTTCAGTTGCAGTTTGGCACAATGGAGCGGGCGCAGCCCTCAGTAGGCGGTGGGAGCGAGAGGAGAGGAGGGAGGCGAGCGGCCCCGCAGTGTCAATGACACAGCAGTAGGGAGTTCTTTGGTTGAGAGGCTTTGGCGACACAAAAAGCTAAGGGGTGAAGGCCGAGCGGGGATAGGTTCGCCGCCCATCCCGTCCTTCCCGACACCAAAGGAACAGCCGGGTCCGCGGAGGCACCCGCGGGGCCTCGCCCTTGGGGCCGCGACGGGACCTGCCTCCTCCCCACCGCTCCCCAACGGGGCGGCTGCGGCGGGGCCCGAGCCGCGCCACGCGCGGGGAAACGGTGGTGCCGCATTTCCCCACTCGTGGGAGGCTGGTCCAGGGCAGCTCCGACGGGACGGCCGCAGGTGCCTGGCTGCGCTCCCTCCCCGGCGGGCGGCCCGGGGGAGCCGGAGGGCGGGCGGCGCGGTGCCGCTGCGGCAGCTGCCGCGGGTCCCACAAGTTGTTTTCCTCGTGGCGACCATTCAGCAAAACGCAGGATCCTTTCTCCAAGATTTAAATTTCGCGGATGAATTACCATACAGCGGTTGCTTAGCAACTAAATTCAAGCCAGGCTAAGAATATGCAAGCTTTTTGTATTCTCATTAATAAAAATGCCACTCTGACACAGCAACCTGACTTTGGATCACTGCAACTTCTGTAAAAGCCATAGGAGAATACAAACCGGCTCCTCCATTTAATTACAGATCAGAGTGGCTTGAAATGTGATGTTTTGTTAATCTATCTTCCTAAAAGCGATGTAAAAAATAACGGCTTTTCAAGAGCAGTGGAAAACTACTTTTTTAATGGAGCTGTCTCCTGGTGCTACTGATGGCTGCAAAGCGAAACCTTTTTTTTTTGAGTCACACTTTCAAGTAGCATCCCTCCTTCCGTTTTGAGTTTCCTGAAATCAAAAAACATTAAGACATTTGGAGACACAGGGGAAAATATAAAAATAAATAAACTGCAGCCGATTAGCGCATTAGAGAGGAGAGCATCGCTTGGAAAGAGGAAGAAGGGATTAAAAATGTCAAGGTGCAGCCCCAGTCAAGCACAGACCCACGATGCAGGGTGCAGCCTCTTCTTGCTCTGAAGCAGGAGTTTCTTGCTCTGAAATGGGTCTCTTTGGCATAAAGTGCGTGGGTACATCGGCTGGGGAGGGCGGAGGAAAAGCCTTCAGGGACACCTTGTTGAATGTTTCTCACCAAAATTTATTTCCCCTTCTGCTAACATTTACTTTATATTGCTTTTAGATGGGCAGAGATAAGATCTTGGAGTTAGATTCTGGCACCATGCAGCCAGTCTCGTATATATGGGAGAATGACCTCATCAGAGGAGGACTGTGTGTATAGATAGAATAATTTAAACATAGACTAGACACCTACATATAAATCTATATATAAAGATGTGTGTGTATGATATAGATAGATGTGTGTGTGTGTGTGTGTGTGTGTGTGCGCGCGCGCGCGCGTATGCCTTTAGCAGTACCAAAAAACTTCCCTGCCAGCCCCGCAGACCCCAGGCAGGGCTGCCTTCCCCCGCAATGTTCGAAGGGAGGGCGGCCTTCTCCGCGGGGCAGCGAGGGGAGCCCCGGGGCTCGGCTGCACGCAGGGTGCTGGCAGTTAGGGCTGGGGCTGCCCTCCCTGCCGGCCATCGGCGTTTTGTGGCGGTGAGGGCCGCCTCGGGACCGGGCGCTGGCTGTCAGGGTCGCTGGTCGCTTTTGCTGTTGGCTAGGGTTTTGGTTGTGGTGGGTTTTGCAACAAAGAGTTAAATCCAAACTTTATTATCCTTTTTTTTTTTCCCACGTGAAAAGTTCAGGCTTGTTTTGTTTTTTTGTTTGTTTTTTTTTCTCTGATGGAGCTCGTCTGCTGGAGGTGAAGGGGAACTTGGAGGTCTGTCCGAGCTGTGCAGATCACTGAGGAATCAAGGGTTCCCTCCCGCCCCCCATCCCTGCTTCTCTCTTTTTCACTTAAGGTATTCTCTTCTCCCCTGAAAGGGAGATGATGACTTGAAGGGGGGCAGTCAAAAGGGGTAGGCGTTTTCCAAACGTGAGTTTGTGATGGAGGGAGCTTGCCCCCTCGGCAGGATTTAGTCTTTACTCACTTTAAAATGTAGAATGGCAGGGAAAAAATCCATACAACAAATACTAAAGAAAGAAAGGCAGTGAAGTGAGAACCTGTGAAAAGTAGAGTCGCCCTGAAAGTCAGGCTCACCCAAAGCTTTAGCAGAGTGTTTTGCTTCTCTCCCCAACGGTTATAGGATGAGTATCACAAGGCTACAGCATAAATAAACAGATTCCATTTTGCATCTCTCTTTAACAAAGATGAGATTAAAAGCCAGAATTCGAGCACAGCCCTTACAGAGCTGTTGAATAGTGCCAGTACATATGTTTCCAGCTCACATGTTGAAAACTGTACCTTCAAACTTAGGCTTGTTTCTGATAGCTTGCATTTCTTCGACTATAAGGGGAAAAAAGCTTAACTTTTCTGAATTTTTCCTATTGCACCTATCTGTGGGGTGAAAAGACAGCATTGTATCGGCTCTATACCTTCAACACAAACAGGGAAGGTTTAGCAAGAGAAGCTCACTGGTATACCACAATGGAGATCTTTATTTTAGACTTGAGACAGTTCAAACCAATTTGACACCAGTGTTGAGCACCACAAAGTATTTGGGTTGGGAACAAACTCCTCCGCAGTAGCGTGAAGTGGATTGTTGTTGCTTGATGCCAGATTCTTGGTTACTCCAAATGTCCCTTCACTGCCTTTTTTGCAGGCACATGGTACAGAGGAGAGTTTCTGCCCACAGGGACAGCGCTTTCATATGAGACCACTGCGCCATGCTCCCCAAAGTCCAGGCACAGGGACTCAGCAGAACTATTTCTTCCTCAAAAGGAGCTTCAGATGAGAAGGAGGAAAATGGATTAGAAAAGGGGAACCAGCTGGGGACTGTTACCCTCACTGATAGTAGGCCTGCTCTTAAAAAACAATGTCAAGGCACTGTGATATGCGTGTGAAATGACAAAGACGGATGCTATTTCTTCCTGTGGTCCACACTGAGTGGAGAAAGTCAAAGAGTTGTTGGACTGTCTTGCGTATGAAGCCATTCTTTCAAATTGAAATGAATTTAAAAAGCAGGGACTGGCTAATGGGGAACCTGGTATGGCTCCTATATTTATGTGCATCAAACCAAAATTTAAATAACTTCAGGAAATGTGAGCTGTATAAACCTTTTATATATAGTAACCCTTTTGTTATTAGTCTTGGAAATGCTTGGTGCTACTTCCCTGCCATTGCTCCATAGAGCTGACTATACGGCATTCAGTCCACACTACAGTTGACAAGGAACTGTCTACTTAACAACTCCAGGCTCCATTTTCAACTGGACTACTAATGTACAGCCTGAGCTAGTCAAATAAACCCAGGTAGCCTGATGTGTGGACTGCTTCACCAAGCAGGCAGCTAAAATACAAAAGGTCAGCGCGTGGCTGTAGTGGACCTGTGGGCTCGAGAGTCTTCTGAAAGGTTGGTTTGGTTGTTTGGAATTTTCCTGCCTCTGTGTGAGTGCAGAGAGAATCTTCTGAAGCTGACTTTGGGTTCATCTCTTCACCTCCCCTCCACATTCAAGACATTGAGAATATTTACCAAGTACAAAAGATATGAGAAGTGCTGGGCATTGATCATTATTATATCCCTTCCCTGACAGAAAATGGGCCCAGGATAGCAGAGCTGAAATTAATCTTTCTGAAAAAAAATGGGTTGGTAAAGAATTGTTCTGGAGTAACATACATTTCTTTTATCTCCTGGAGCTCTCATTCAAAATGGGGGTCTGTCTACCCCAGTGGGACATTTCTCAGAGAAATGTAATAAGATATTTGTTCCAGCGTCCACACTAAAGCTACAAACCACATGTAAGGTGCAAATCTCTAAATTTGTTTCTCTCTCTTTCACACATATGCATCCTCACAGACATACAAACATTCTCTCCCTTCTCTTCCTAAAATAATAAAACATCTTCTCCCCAGTTCTGCCACCCTTTCTGTTTTATGCAGATCCATACTCAGATGTGTACCAAAATTTTTAACTCAGTTTGCTGAAATTGCCTAGATTGCCGAGGAAATTAAACTAAACAAGGAGCTGTGTGAAATGTTGAACTTTAAATACCATCCACTAGCTCGAGAAGAAGAAAATGAGTCAATAAACACTCAGGTTTCTGCTACTTTTAGAGTATCATAATTAAAATAAAAATTTTATTGGATTTTTAAACTTTTTTTTATCATGATGAGAATTCCCTCATCCTGTAATAGTGGGTATTTGAAAATAATGACCTTTCCCTTTTCATTTTGGGTTGAAAAACAGGGTTACGGTGACTCCCCTGGGTGTTAATGATGGATACAGATATGTTTAATTTTTGAAACAGTATGTGCATTTCTGTAAATACCAGGTGAGATGACAATATCAATCTCAATAGTCCAGAAGAGGCGTGTTTTACCTGAAGAACTGGGCTTGAGCTGGATGCTGCTGTTGTTCTGGGTTTGGGGTTTGCTTTTTAATTGCCCTGCCTATTCTCTCAAGTCAATATTAATGCCATACAGCACGGCTGAGGCCAGGGCTGAGTGAGCCCCGTCATTAACAATAGCATAAACAAAGGAAGGGGACCAGTTACCTTGATATTCGATGCCCGCTTTGTTCCCAAGCTTCCAACTGCATCCTGAAGCCCATACAGGGAAGTACTGCCTACGGGAATGCATAATCCACTCCAGCTATTGTCCCAATCTCCTGGAAAACAAAACAACAGAACCAAAACAAAGATTACAACACACCCCCTCTCCACAAGGAGCCTGTGAATGATTTCATCCTCTCCTGCCTTTTCCCCGCGCTTTTCCTGGCCACTCGTGTTACTGACCTGCTCCCCGAAAGGGCTGCCCGCTGTACCCCACAGGCGTACCCCAGTTTGCGCAAGCACCCGTAGCTTCCTATTCTCCAGTTTCCAGGGGGAATGGGGTTGGAAACACCCTCTCTGTGCTCTGCGGGGCAGTAAGGAGGTATGCGCGCTCCTGTGCCTGCTCAGCCCAGCCGCATCCCTTCGGCGACCGGGCCGCACACGGAGACTTCGAGTTAGATGGGCCTGCCCGGTGGGGTGGGCTGCCCTCCGACCGCCCCAGCCGTGCCCGCCCGCCCCGCTCTGTCAGCAGGCAGGAGGATTTCACCCCCTCCCGGTGGCGCGGCCTGGCCAACGGCCAGCACGACATCCCCACGCACCGCCGCGGGGATGCGAGGAAGGCGGGGGACGAACGTGCCCCTGTGTGTGTGTCTGTGTATCTTTATTGTCCTTCCAACTTCGCCCTCCTGGAATGGTTTTCCCCACGGGGAGGCCCTCCTGATCTGGTAGCTCCTGCTCCGTAGTCCTCTGTGTTTGGCAGAAAAGCCCGGAGCAGCCCCACCTTGCTCACGTGCAGTCAAAGGAGTCTGAGTGGAGTGGAAGCATCTCTTTTCTCTGCCAAAATAATTAAGTTCCCCAAACTCAGTCTTGTCTTTCCCTTTCTCCTACAGTCCCATGCTGACCGTCGGAGCAGAGGGACCGAGAGAGGTCCCCCCAGGTTTGTGAGAGCTGGTTTGACCCCGTCCTTCCCTGCATGGAAGGGGAGACTGGCCAGGTCACGGCAGAGTTGCCGTGGGGCTCGCCCCCGAGGCGGTCCCACTTCGGAGACAGTTTTTGCTCCCACTGCACTCGGAGGGGAGCAAGTTCAAGCCCCGAGAACCCTGCGCCTTCGCCTGGGTCTTCAGGAGAAGATGAAGGAGACCTAATGGAGTAGCCTGAGGTAGAGGGAGGCCTAAGGAGACAGATCCCAGATGCAGCCAAATCCATCCCCGCTAAGTCTCTGTATGAAGGGAGAGGGGAGGCTTATGGGGGGTAGCGAAGAAGGTAGTTTAAACCTAAATCCTTTGCTTCAAAGGTTAAGAGCTCCCTCGTCAAACGCTGCCAAACGCTACTGGGCCAAAGAGAGAGGAGAAAACGGGGGAGGGAAAGAACATCAACATTACTGCAAATTTCAAAGCACTGAAAATAGCTCTGGGAAATCCCAAGGATCCGGCACCGGTTCCTTTTTTCCCCGGACATACATATTAGAGAAAGCTTTTCCCTGAGCTGCTGCTGCCTTTGGGGGAGAGCCGGGTGGCGGGGAGGGGGGCTGCGGGCCGGGGTTGCCTCCGACTCACCACAACCTCCCGCACCTGCAGCCTTTGGTTGCACTGGGGACTCCCAAATACTCCCCCCACTCCCGGCCCCCGGGCCGTGCTCCCGCCGGGAGAGCGGCGGCCGGGCAGGGGCCGGCCCCGGCAGCCCTTTATGCGCAGCGGTCAGCAGCCGGGTTGTGGGCTTGCAGCTGCATGCAAATAAATCCCTGGCAATAATCTAATGCGCGTGTGCTGCCCCGACGACAAAGTGCCGACACAAACGCAAGTGCTTTTGTTTGCTTTTAACCATCTAGGTTCCGCAACGAAGTGAAACAAATAAAACTAGGGAGGGAGAGGGAGAAAGTTGGTTAATATGCGTATTTCATCCAGAGCATCGTGTTTTTCTGATATAAGAGAGCCGAGGACTTGCTTCCTGCACCTCTACGAGACCTGCACAAGCATGCATTCCAGATGGATAAAACGATTCCACGCATGATGAACAGGAACGAAATGTCCTACCTACCCAACCGACCACTACCACTTAAGTTACTATGTTCCCACGTGGAAAACACTTTTCTTCCCTCAATTTTCCAATAATTAGAGTTATATTCGATACGGGACGGGGGTGGGAGGGGGCGGGGAATAATTTTGTACCCTCTCTTCTTTTGCAGGTAAAAGTTTTTTGTTTGTTTCACTTCTCTCCACGAAAGGTCTCTTTGCACTTATAGGGGTAGAGTTGTTTACTTTTTTCATGTCCTTTTGTCTTAAGCAAAAGCTGAGCAGAGTCAATGGGATGAAGAGAGTGGGAGGGGGGAAGAGAGAGAGAGAGAAAGGAGAGGAATCTTTGAGAAAGAGCTGGGGTGGCAAAATAAAAGGAAAAAAACCCCCTCAATCCGCTAAAAAATCCCAGCAACCCAATCCCAGAGAGAACGGGGGAGCGAGCATACAGTTTTTCCAATTGCTGTTCTCCCGACTGGCATAAAAGAAACAAACAAACAAACCAAAACCCACACTCGAAGGTTGGATCAAGAGAGAGCTTAACTTTTGTGAAGTGTAAGTTTCTAAGGACGAGCAATCCTTGGTGACGTGTGGTGTCCCTCTGGGCCGCGGGAGACCGAGGGGCAGGCAAGGCGCGGGCGCGGCGCCCAGCCCAGGAGGAACCACCGGCTCTCCCTCTCTCCCGCCCCTAACTTTGTAAAGAGAGGTCGTTATCGTTGAGGAAAAGATCGTTTCCCTAGCAAAAAAGGGGCAGCTGGGTTCCAGCCGCTTCCCGCCACCAACTCCCACTGGAGTGCAAGCAATCAATGCGCGACCCCCAGTCCTCCTGAGTCGCCCCCAGTCTTCGGCCCGTTCACCTGAGCCAATGTCGGCTCCATTTTTGTATTCCACCTCTCGTGAGGGGATGCTGCCCTGCAGTCGTCGTGCTGAGCAAAAAACATGGGCCGCCCTGCGACGAGTTGGCCGAACGGCGGCCCTCGGGCCTCCCCGCGGCACATCGCCCGTGGGGTTTTCCCAGGCTTTGCCCTACTCTCTCAGCTCCTCTCCCCGGTCCTACTCTTCCCCAGGTTTCTCCGCCGCCACCCAGCTGAGCTCGGCACTCCTGCCACACAGGTCTCGCTGGCGGCGGGGTAGCCGGAAATCGGCAGGGCAGCGGATGACCATGCCCTTGGCATCTCGGCAGCCTGTCTACTTGCCCCAATTTTTCCTTCCCTCGGCCCTGCGCTCGCCCCTCTGGCCTCCACGGCACGCACAGAGCCCGGGACAGCTGCTGCTTGTCCCCCTCCTTTTTTCTTGCCTCCCCCCAGACCCTCCCGGGCACTGGCTGCAGCTGCCCCCTCCTCGAGAGGAGCCTCGCTGCCCACCGCTGTCTCCTTGTCTCCGTTGCCAACACAAAAGCCCTGACCAAAGCGGCCAAGCAAAGACAGCACAGCAAAGTCTACGCCCGCTGCCCTCCCCTCAACGCTAACTCCGCAGGGAAACTTCCCTCCAGGGCTGGGATCCTATGTCCGGGACTCCCTTAATCTTTGCAGCTTTCTGAGGGAGAAAGAGGAGTTTGTCACCCAGCTTTCCCTTCACAGTTTTGTGTGACGCGAGGTGGGACAACCTTGCGCCGGTTTCACAACCCAAAAGGAAATCTCTGATCAAGGGGGCTCGGTGCTGTGGGCCGGAAAGCGTCTCTGGATCACCCCCCTGCCCCATACCCCTTACACAGCCTCCTCGGCTTGGTGTTTAAAACAGCAGCTGAAACACAATTAATTGTAACTGATTAACGTATATTAGTTTGGCCTCCAAAGCACTTTAAGTCAATTCAGCAGCCATAATAATAATTAATTCATTAACAGGCACTATTGGTTCTTCACCACTAACGGCCAAGAAAAGTTTCCCTGAGAAGTACAGGTGTCAGGGAGTGTTAAAATGAAAACATTTGCATGCAACTTTTTAACCAGAAGGGAAAGCACTTTGGTTATATTTGGAGACATGTGTCTCACACATTTCCCCATTTTTTTGTAAACTATGTAAGAATAAACATTACAGCTCTGGGCTTTTAATTTATCCAGATGGAATCATAAAGTACTTAGTAGATTTTTTTATATATATGCTATACAATTGAGGGCAAATGTCTGCTTTTCCCGATGAGGACAGAGAAGCAACTTAATTTGAAGGCATAACTACTGAACCACATTTTGAATAACACACTCGAACAAGTTCACTTTAAAAGGCAGGAAACCGCTAAGAGCACAGCACTGAAAGTTGCTCCTTCCCACTTGAGCTGCAGTGGAAGCTCGCCCGCCTGACCTTCACATACACTTTGTCGTTTCGCACACACTTACAGAAGTGCACACGCGCGGAGGTAGCGGAGTGCCTAGCCATGAAGGGGGCTTTTCCAAGGCTCTTGCAAACCCAGGAGGCTCCCCCGCTTGCTGCAGGCTGAAGACGCTGCTCGGGATCCCACCCCGGGGCAGCGGAGGAGCCCTCTGATCCGCGGGTGACGTGGAGGTCTGCTCCTGCCCGCCCCGGCTGAAGGAAGGGGTTCACTTACCCTCCCGGTGCTCCTCTCCACTCCTCACACACACGCTTGTGTGCCCATAAAAGCGCTCTCGGGAAGGGTAAAGGGAGGGAGGGAGTCTCGAAGCCCCACCGCTCGGCTGCCTTAGGGATACAGACGTCCTGAGGGGGGCAGGAACCCCTAGGCTGAACAAAAAATAATAATAGTAATTATAATAATAACAATAAGAAAATTAAGGACAAGATTTATTGCTTAAATGGTTTATTTTTGTTTATTGGTTTGGTTTTGTGTGTGCATGTGTGTGTGGGAGATGGTGGTGATGGAAATGACCAAAATACCTTACACATCTCCCTAACTAGGCTCAGTCTTCCCTCTTCTACTCCCAGCCCCCCGACGCCCTCGCCCCCGTTCTGACTTACATGTGTTTAAAGCAATGGCAAGGAGCTCCCAACTGGAGCCCTGGCAGAGGGTGCGTTTAAACTAGGATGATTTACTGCCCCAGAGCTCGGGTGCCGGGTGTGAGCCTCCAGCCTCGCGTCAGCTGGGCACTGCAGACAAACAACCTTAAATATGCATAAGGAACGGTTCGCTTTCTTAAAGGAGAACCTACCCCACTAGAAAGTTCACAGCCCGACGCCAGGCATGGCGAGGGGGAGCAGAGATGGCCTTTGTGCCGGGACAGCCCTAATCCCTTCTCAAGGTGATCGCCTACATGCTCAGAGACAGGGCTGAGGGCACTCGCCCGCCTTTAGGCTGGGGACCGCGGGGAGAAGTGCTGGCGGGTCGGTCACGGTCTCAGTGAGTTGCAGACCTGCGGTTTCACACACCGTTCCAGTCCCTCCTGTCCTCTGCCAGGGTGCGCGAGAGGCCGAGCAGCCCACTTAGCGCAGCCCCGCTCCGGTGGACCCCCGCGGCAGCCACCGACCGGCTGCCCGAAAACGTGCGGGGTTCTGCAAACGGGGGAAACGCGGAACTCCAAACAAGAAGAAAAAGCATCGGGGGGAAGCAGAGGGACTGATTAAACACCGAGCCAGCAGAGTCCAGGCAGGCTGTGGAGATTGCATGAGCAGCTTTTTGGAAAGGAGAAATAACACGGGGGATGGACAAGAGACTGCCTGTGGGTTTCGCCCAGCTTTCCCCTCGGGAACTGGCTGGATCCCCTCCTCGCCCTTGGCAGGATCTTCTCCCGGTAGGAGAGACGTCTGCACCGAGCTCTCGCTCGCCCACTTGCCCCTCGTTTTGCCCTGGGGTCCCGGGGCGCCGGCCCCCGGCAGCCACCAAAGGGGTGCGGGCGACTCCGGGTGCTCCTCGCGGGAAAGGAACATCCCGCCGCCGGGCGCCGCTTCCCCCAGGCGCTCCGCGGGGCCGGCCGCCCGCGTTTCGGACAATAACAGTGGGGGTTTCAAAATTACTCTTCTTTTTAGCTCCCGTCTATACACGTGGTTGTAAAGTATGTAGCGCCATCTAACGGGGGGCGGAGGCCGGGCCGCTCCGCGCCACCCAGGGCAGAGAAGGGGGCTGGGGTGGAATTGCTCTTTGGAGGTGCCTCTGGCGTGAGGAAAGGGGCTGATCCTGTGCATAAAACCTGCCTGAAAGGTGCTTTGTAACCCGACTAGAGAGTATCCTCCAGGAGCTTGCCCCAGCTGCTGTGGTGTTATTTTTATTTATTATAAAATAAAAACTGTAGCTCTGAAGAACTTGTTGAACTATTTTTTTAAGGAGGGGCTGGGGGTGGGCAGGATAGGGAGGAGGAATGAATAAATCCCAGCAGAGCTTGACAGAGTTGAGGATGTAAAGGAAGAGGCCCTCCCAACCCAGCAGGTTTGACTTCTTCCACTTTTCTGGGAGGTCCCGGAGGACCCCAGCCAGCTGCTGCATCTTACAGCTGAGCAGGACCCCCAATTCTACTGCTTCTTTAGTATCCCAGGAAGCTTTCTGTTTCCAAAATTTTTGTGCACATGCTAAGTTTTATGCTTCAATTATGATGCTGCCCTTTTGACTGGGCAATTCAGCAATGCCTCTGTCCACATCCAGATGGGAGGCTTCTGACTTAGTCACCCCAGTTCTGTTAAGGCACCACATTAGTTGCCCAGATTAGGAGCCTGCTCACTCCAGGCCCATGGCATGAGCAGCAAAAAAAAAAAAAAAAAACAAAACACCAGACTCTCCATAACATGTTTGGGCTCATATAAGGTCACAGCTAAACTCTACAGGTGCCTGCCTTGCTAGAGCTCTTGCCATCTCTAAGGGCTGAAGTTAGAATTAGAGAATACAGGTATTTCTGATGAACAGGATAGAAAATGTTCTTTAGGTTTGAAGTTTTCTTTTATTCTGTTTCTGTGTTTCTGTTACAGGTGCAGAATATGAGCTAAGTCTTCAAATCCACATACCACTGTTACTGTATTTAGTTAGGTCTTCTGTACATGCATATTGGCAGGGAGTCCCAAAGAAGCACAGCAATCTTCCTGTTCATACCTCAAGTCATAAAATGGAAGTGTAGCCTTTGGCTAACAACTGTATATTCATGGGGCACTCAAACTGTATGTGTTTTTCAGCCCAGGTTGTCCAATGCCCTCGGATGTCACTTCTGCGTGTGGCAAATTCTGTGTGACTTAGATGGCCAGGTTACAATTGCCCAAGTGATTTTGGCAGGTTAAGTACCTCAATGACACTGACATCCATTGACTCTGAAATGTTACCCCTAAGGCCCAGCCCAAACAGAAGGTTTAGGCTAGCAATTCCTGTATGAGATCCTGGTTTTCTCCAGAAACAAATAGGGAGATAAAGGCTCAAGCTAGAGTTACTTGCTCAGAATTATTTATTGTGTATTAAAGACCTCATTCTTAAAGCCCATACTGAAAAACTTAGTTACCACATCCCTCTTTATTTTGACATAATATCTGAAACACCTTTGATGGGACCTGTATAATTTAAAACTGGGATTCATCCAACTAGGTTCCCCATCCCTTCTGATCAGAATGATTAAATATGTTGAAAAGCCTACATCTTAAAATTCAGCTCTGAAGTCCCTTGATAGCCAGAAACCAACATTTTAGGTGCTCTTTCCCACTTTATTGTTCCTACACACCAGAAGGAATCTGAAGTGCAAGGTGACCAGGACTTTATCTTTTCTAATTGTGCTGCACCACAAGCCACTACATAAACCAAACAATTAAGCAACAGTAAAGATTGCTTGATCAATACTCTGCTGCTTGGTTAAATTTTATTGGGTTTTGCATTTTCAGAGGTGAAAGTGTGATTCACAATCCCTGTCCCATCTAATTTTCTTACACCTTATGAACACCAACAATTACAAATAGCACAAATTTATTCCAGTATCAAAACAAGGTCTGTAAATACAGAGTAAGCCTCACATGATAAAAATTAAATAGAATACCACCACCAAACTGGTTTTACAGTCAAGAAATGTTAATGTGTGCATATCCACAGAGAGGAACAGATTTTCATTCTTGAGTCTGGGAATGCTGCTTCTATTCAGTGATTGGGAGGAAGGGCAATTTCTGTCTATGCTGAAAGGAAAATGAATTTTTGAGTTTACAGGCAATAGAAAACCTCTGACAGTCAGGCTAGGATGTCTCAGAGTAGGCATGAAAAATGAGACACAGTCCAGTTCATTAGCCACCTATGAAGAGTTAGGCTAGAGAGGTTTATGGGTAGTTGCAGTGAAAGATTTACATGTCTTAAAAGTTAGTTGCCTCAGTACTTAACTTTCAATTGCCTTTCCCTAAGACTGGCATCCTTGATGTTGTGTTTGGCAATACTGTGAATTAAGGAGGTGCATTCAGACAAATTTTTTGTGCCTTATCCAAAGCCATACTGTCCAGCAAAGGACAGGAACAGCAGAGAAGCCCAGGCTTGTGGTTACACTGGGAAATAGCAATTACTGGTCTCAGCTGAGAGGATTTTTTATACTAAGACAGGAAAAGTTTTTCCTCCACTTTTATGTAAAGAGCAATGGAAGGATTGCTGTCCAATGTCCTTCAGATGGAGGATTCCTCATGGTTGTTCACCCCACAATAAGTGCAAAACCAAAATGATGGCAGATGGCACAGTTTTCTGTCACAACTTCCAGTTTAGAAAAGGTCCTTCTGACACTGGTGATGGACACCAACTTTCAGCTGTACAGTACTGTACAGTTTCTATTGTGATGAGACATAAAGATTGTAATTCAGCCTAAACCACGACACCTATTTTCTTTTACTATATAATCTAGAGCATTTTGGGATTTTCTTTATCATTCAAAGGAGCTAAGGAGAAATTACTTCAGTGTTGTGAGTTTCCTCATACTTGAAATATGAGAACAGCTCTTTGGGCTAATTCAAGACAATGCATTTGCCAGGTCAGTCCCAGGAGGGCCACAGGCAGAGGATCAGCTGTGGCATGATAAAGGTACCTTTCACTAGGTAACTCATGGGAGCAAGTCCATCATAAGCTTTTAGTTCTGAACTTGCTAAGGTTTCTGTTCTTCCAAAATCCTTTTGATGAGCCATTGGTGAATTATGTGATAGACCTCTTTGGGTTTTGGTGAGGTTTGTTTGTTTGCTTGCTTGCTTGGTTTTGTTTTGTTTTCTGAGGGGTTAGTTCTGGCTTAACTGAAAAAAACATCAGCACCAAAGGTTTCTCTCATCATTCTTCCCAATCCAATGTAGAAAGATAAGGGGCCAAACCCTCTTGGTGTTCTTCTAGTAGAGCAAGGAGCACATATATTCCTTTGTACAAAATTGAAGCATTCATCCACATAAAAGTATTTAATTAAAAGTGGAGTAGTTTTCAGAAGTGCTAGGGAATAAGTAGACTCAGCGGGTGCTCAGTCTCTCTGTAATTCATGATCCCTTCATGTAGATGCCAATGTTTTGACTTGGCTGAATATCCTGAATATTTGAGTTTAAAACTTTTGGCCTATGTGTTCTGTTTCCTCAGGGCCCTCTAATCTTTAACTTTTACCATAGAAAAATCTTAATGTTTTCAAGGTTCCACCTTACTAGCAATATGGTTTGAATCAGATACACTGCACAGAGACTATTTTGATTTTAAAAAAGAAAAACCTTCTGGTTTTATTTCTGCAGGTATGAATAAAAATCTGAGAGATCTTGTGTTTAGACCTTGCCTTCTCTTGATAGCAGACATCATGAGCACTGTGATATGGATCAGTGATACAACATGTTTTCCTTCATTAGAAACACAACCCTGACATTAAAAACAGCCTGCTGAAGAATCGTATTCATTTAGTAATCATGTAATTTCACAATCAAGGGGTTACTATCCCTCCCCCTCCCCTAGCTTCCCTTTAGAACTGCCCATTTATGGACAACATCTGATATCAATAAGTTTATGATACCTATTTCTAAAAGCAATGCCTGCATTTCAAGTGGAGTTTTACCAGCTGAGTTATCAGATCCAGCACCAACTGCAGATGGGATTTATCTTCACTAACTTTAGGTATATACTGGTTAGTGTGTAGGCCAAGTCTGCACTCCTTCTGTATTCAATGGAGAAAGATGTAGGGCGATTCATGCCAGTCAGCTGAGGCACCTATTAAAGGGAGAGATGAGTCACCTTTTGAAGTTGCCTGCATTGCTCAGTTGATTATAGCAGGCAGAGAGCCAGTTAGCTTAGTTATATCATACCTGAGCAGATGGCTGAAGTTAGGGTAGGTGGGTCCTGTCCTACCTCTCTGTAGGCATTGCAGATAAAGACATGCAGTGTTCAGCACTGGCTCAGGGCTCAGGACTAGTCAAGAGGACCTGTTATTCCTGAGTATAAATGTGTTTTGCCTGTAAAAAACAATATCTATTGAATAGGTTCAGAAATACAGACCTCAGCCTGCTGCTCATTTGATCAATTTACAGTGATACCAACTGACATGTATTTTTATTTTCACACTCCTTTATTGGCTATCCAGACCAGAGTGCTTCTCTGAAGTGTGAGGTCTTATCTTTTTTTCATGACAGGGTGATTTTTTTTCCCCCAAATATCTTCTGCATAACCAATTGAGTCTAGGAGACAGGCATTGAACAGAACAAAGACCTCCAACACCCAAACTAAAACCAGGCAGAAATCAATATAGGAATGCACCTCTTTACCCATGCCTAGCATGTACTCTTTGTACAGAGTTAGAGCTACACCATAATAAACTAATTTTTTCTCTCACTTTCCAAGTTAGCAAGACCTCATGAACTGTGAGTTATGAAGGCAAGAGAGCTGCTTGGCTGGACAGTTGTGGAAGAGACATACATATCCCAAAGCCTTTTGTGTGTGTTATGCTCCAAGTGTTCATATGTCAAGCAGAGCCACTTGGTGATGGGATCAGTCACACTTAGACTGGGAGTGCAGCAGGCTGAGTTAGCCTGCAGCACTGGGATGGAAATCAGCAAGTTGCCAGTCATGGTGCAAGATGGAGGCCAGACAGGTGAATCCCAAGAGTAAAGCATGACACAGAGAATGTCTGATTAGCATTGGCAGAAGCCGAAGAATAACCAAGCACCATTTCCTTCAGAAGAACATATTTTGGTGGAAAGAACAAGGGTGCTGTCACTTTTATTGAAAATTTCACTCCAAGGACCTCTCTCTGGAGAAACAGCAGAAGCAGATGGACTCTGTGGAAAAGAATATCCACCTGCTAAGTTATAAGAACTCCATATATATGATCCCAGTGAAGTCAATGGGTAATTTTCTATGGCCTCCTGCAAAAGGTCTTCCACTCTGCTAGTAGGTTTTAGCTTCAAACTGCAAACAGCAACACTGCATACACATGAGATGGAAATTAGAAAAATATCCTAGGCTACTTTGTTTTCACTTTTGATGATGTTTGGTCAGCAGGTAGTTAGTGAATAGGGCATTTTGTCTCTGTTGGACATAGTCAGTTTGACTATTTCAGATGGTAAAGTTCAGCCAAGTAGTCAGATAAGTCTGAGAAAAATGTTTTAAATTTTTCATGGAAGCCCACATTCTTCCTTTTACATGACTCAAGCTTCAGAATATTCTCCAACTTGAAATGAAAAGTTTCTTCAAGATTTGTGTCTTTCTGTTTCAGTTAGTGTTTGGCAAACTAGTAGTAGTTTTTAATTGAAAAGCTGGGAAAATATTTACCAAACACTGAAGGAGACCTACAGTATTCTTTCATCACACAAATCTCTCCTCTTAATCTCTCCCTCAGATATTCAGCTACAGTTAGGCCCATAAGACTTAAAGAGGCTTCTCAGACTAGCAGAACCTTCTCTTATCACAAACACATGGATTTGATTTCAACAATGTGTCAGGTTCAGCCTTAAATGCCATTAGACTCTTCCTGCTCACTATCCACCAAGGCAAGACTGGTGACTCTAAGAGCTAGGAAATATTTTCGGCTTTTGTTTATTTCTTGTAGCTGGCTTTCTTCTTCTCAGTCCTATTTATTCGTTTGTTTGTTTTATTTTTTTTGTTGTTGTTGTTCTCTTTCCCCCAACTTAATAAGCCAAGTTATTCAGGCCTCTTCTTGTTTCCTCTTGGTCAAGTTGGATATTAGGAAAAGGGGTTTTGCCAAGAGGGTGGCTGGGCACTGGAACAGGCTCCCCAAGCAAGTGGTCAAGGCACCAAACCTGACAGAGTTCAAGAAACGTTTGGATAACAGGCATGTGGTGTGACTTTTGTGGCTGTCCTGTGCAGGGCCAGGAGCTGGATTTCAGTGATCCTTGACTAGACAATAATCACAAGATCTATGATGATCTTATGGTTCTAAGTTATGTCATTCACATAATATTCTGAGTTGGAAGGGATCTACAAGGATCAGAGAGTCCAACTCTAATGTGAATTGTACATATGGGATCAAGCATACAACTTTGGTATGATCTTGCTTCTGTACAGCTGAAGTTGAGCTTTTCATGGGTGCTCAGATCTTTACACAAGGTTTTATCAGGTTTTGTGCTAAAGCATTAATATTTTACAATCTCTGTCTCACTGGATTTTGGTTACCCATTCTGATACCTGGGTCATACTGTAGCAGAAGAATCACTTTGCATAGTGTGGCCAGGTATTGCTGCTCACTGATAAACTTGGAGCATTTAGGGAAAATTGTGCTGCTAGTCCTAGATTTGCATTTACAATTTTTGTTTAATCTTTACCAGTTTTTGGATTCTTTATATGCTTTTAATTGCATTAATGACACGTCTCAATGCTGCATCATCAAAAATTTAGAAGTCTGTACTAATATCACGATCATTTATGAAAATATTAAACAAGATTGGTCCCAACACTTAGTTTGATATGCCTTCCTAGTTACTTCTGTCCAGTCTTGTCATGCTTTTTTCAGTGTTGCCTGTATGCTGTGAGCTGGACCCTTATTACACAAACAGGTTTTTTGCAGAAAGACTCCAGCTAACAAGTAACATCCTCTGTGCTTCTGTGCCAAAACTATAGTGAAATCCAGTAGACAGTATCACCCTGCTGTCTCTGTGTAGGATATTAGTTTTCCCAAGAAAGTTTAGGAAGACTTTGGTATGATCTTTTCTGTCACATTTAACTCCATTGCCTGCTTAGGGCTTGATCTTTTAAAATATGTAAGCGAATGTGCCAGTATGTCTCTTGATGTAGTTACACAACTAGGCTTTCTCTTTTTGCTGGTATGCAGATTCCCAAAAGTTTTAGTTGCTGAGACCTGTAGAAGCTCTAGGCCTCTTTTACATTTTAATGCCTGAACTCTGCAATCCATCTGATTTTACTAATCAATTTCACAAGTTTACCAAATTTTGCCCTTTTGAAATACAAAATCTTATTAACAGACTCATTTATATGTTCCATTTAATTAGGAAGTGTCAGTCTCTGATCACTTGAGCCAAGGTCCTTTCTTTTTGCTGAAGCCATTGGATACGAAAACCAAGTCTCAATCAGCATCACATTTTACTGGTTCTGTGAAAATTTTATTAAGACATTTGCTGATGACTATATCTGGATTTTGTCATCATTAGTGATGTTTTTTCTTTCATCCAAATTTAGGAAGGCAAAAATTTCCCTGCCTGATACAAACTCAATAGAACTTGTCTTTCTATTGGCATTACTGATGACTGTACCCATAACCAGAGTAAAATCAGGGGGATTGCACTGTTCAAGTACTTTACCATATTTTCACAAAGTGGTTTTAACTGGAACAAATCCTGCTTTTTGCATGTTATCTGTTCTGTGCATCCTTCTTTGCAGTGTTTTGTATCATTAATGTGAAGTTCTCTGCCACCACCTTCACCTTTATCTCTGCCGTTTTGAATAATGCATATGCTTCGAATGCATGTTCCAGCTGTGATTGCTATTCTGTTCTGTTACCAGTGTATACCTGTCCTGTCTAATGCCCTGCCAGCCTAGTTTATGCTCTTCCCTTTTTTTGGTACATGTTTCTCTACCCCATAACCACAGTTTTGACAAGACCTTCACCCAGCAGTCACTGTATTTCCACCTTGGAAGCAGTTCTTTTCACAGTATGCACTTTCTGTCCTCTTATTCCCTGCCATTCTGATCACTTAAATTTCTTTATCCTCTGGCATACCCTCCTGTACCTAGGCTTTCTCCTCTGCTGTTCTATGGGCATGTTGAGATTATTCAAGTCTTTGACTCTGTACCCTTCATTTCTCCGTTCAAAGCTCTGCTTATCAGTTCTGCCAGATTTGCTTCCAGAAGGGTTTCCACAGTTGCTCACGCAGAGTCTGTCCTTCAAAAAGGGTGTTCTTTCAGGAAATACATTCCAATGGTCAAACATTGCCAGTCCTTTGGCTATGTGTTGATCTTCCTTAAAGCACTCTTGGTTTTGGCCTAGTTTTTATTTCCTATAGTACCAGGAAATGCTAGATCCTGGTGCTCCTTTAAATAAGCAATATTATGAAGTGAAATTAAAAAATATAATGGCATCTACCCCAAATCTCCAGTAATAGTTCTAAAAGTAAACTTCCTCATGCAAGAAACCAGCCCAGAGAGACAACTGAGCTGCAACCACAACCAGCAGTGAATATTCTGTTACACTCCCCTCAGGATTTCTTGTCTATGCAGAGAGTTTTGCCATCCTTGCTGTGTCAGTCAGAAACATAAAAACAATTGCCTGAGGTAGACAGAACCATAGCAGGGGGGAAAAAGAGTCTTCTTCCTGGTTTATTATTTTTTTCATCAAAATGGTTCCACTGAGGTGCTTCTGTTGTCATTATATTAGTGTAGGTTTGCTGGAAAACCTTTCACATGTAGTGGACAAGGTTTAATGGAATAGCAGAGAGCAGGGACTATTCTGTGTCTGTTCTGCTTTGGAAGGTGATTCTGCTGGATTGGCTTTAGAATCACATTGGTTTTGGGTAGAAATGAATGTGATGTGAGAAAGGGCAGGAACAGCCCTCTCAGAATTAAAAAAAAAAAGACTACAGGGGATGCCCTCATGAATGTTCTTTGCTCACAGAATTTCCTCAGATGTCAGTGTTTCTGAGCCATGGTCACAACACAAGCTCAGCAGCCATTTCTGACAAGCTAATGTTTGGGTTGTGTTAGACTATAAAAAAACCTAGTTAGAATATTAGTGACTTCATAACAATGGCAAATATATAAGAAAACAACAAATGTAATTGTAAGGGAACCTGAAGAAGTAAGGTAGACACTTGACTAGGGCAGACAAAACACATTCAAGGTTTGCTTCCCCCTTCATTCTTCCCTCTCTTCCTTCTTCCTTCCCTTCCACACTTTCTTTTTCTCCCTCTCTTTCTCCCTCTCCCTCCTCTCCCCTCTTCTAAAAGGCTCATATTTCTGTGGAATGTGAGATGACATGGTTGATCAAAACTCACAGTAAAATTTGATTGAATGAAGTGCAAAAATGTATTGGCACTATAAGCAGCTTTGTATTGTAATGAATTCAGAACTGATGTGTGAATTCAGAAAAAACTCCATGATATTTCTGGAAATGCTGGCCCATTTTTTTTATACAACAATTCCTGTTAGTTAAAATATCACTTAAAGAGTCAAAACAATGTAGTATTTTAGATGATCATGATCATAAGCATATACTATCAATATTGAGTAATGTTCTGTGAGGAAACAGCCCCTTTGGTATATGTATCTATGTTTCTCTGGGTTATGCCTCTAGATTTAACAGTAAAGTAGGTGGAAGGACATGATAGCTAGCCATTGAAAAGAGAGAGTTAGGAGTGAGTATTCTTTATACCTGGTCCAGTTACCAGTTCACTCTGAACTTCAGACAAGTGGTTCAACTCTGTCTCAGTATCTGTAAAGTCAGAAATATGAACATTTATCTGTCCTTTTGGGTCTGCAGAGGGTTCCTTGGCAAATCCACAATGCACTGACAAAGGTGTAAAGCACAGTTGTTGAATAACTTTGATCAGCATGGGAATGGACCTGGAAAGACTTGAAGTAAGTCAGCCATTAACCACATTTCAGTCAGCTATGTCTGTGTACTCAGAGACCACTCTGCTTAAAGGTGTTTGAAGACCATGTTTCAACCAGAGTATTGGCTCCCAAGGCTGCAACTGGTGAGCTGTATGGTCAGCCAGGTGATGTGCTTGTCTTCTCTTCCCTCTTCCTTCCTGACTGAAGGGATGCTCTGGACAACTGCAATCTGCTTTCACCCCCATCCCTTACCCTGTTTCAGAAAGAAAGAAAAAGTCCAACAACTGTATGGTTAAGCTGAAGAGTAAACACCAAAAGTACAAATCAGAAGCTGAGCCTCTCTTCCCTTGACTTAGACTTGGACATAGCCCTGCAGCTTGATGAAGTTCATTTCCTGAAAGCACCTCTGAAAGTTTTCAGCTGTAGGATTTCCCTCAGTATTTTTCCCTAGACAAAACATAACGTACCTCTTTCTACCTTTAAAGGTTGAGAGGAAGGATCCCAGAAGAAAAAATTTCCATCTATCCATACTAACTACAAGTATACCACCTATGGCTCAGTTTGTTCTCTACTTGCTAATCATTAGAAGTTGGGAAGATATGTTGGAGAACAACGGCTGTATTTTTTGACTTTGTAATTTTTCCTAAACATCTGCTATTAGTCACGATCAGAGACAAGAGTCTAGAGGGATGTTAGTATGATCCAGTATTACCATTCTTAGATTTCGATATGGTGTACTGATAATCCAGCCCTACAAAGCCTCAGGAAGCCAAGGCAGGGTAATGTCTGGGCAAAAGGGCGCTGATCAAACATTGTTGCCAAAGCCCCTTCACTAATATTTTGGAATAAGCACATAATAAAAATGATGAAGAATCCACCCTTCAGCTTGGCTGTTTGCAGCAAATATTATAAGAGTATTAAACTAAACAATGGCTTGTACTCATCTGGCTCTCCAGATGTTTTCTATGACTCTTATTTTCTATCAATCGGTTAACCACGGTTTTTGCTTTCCTTAGTAACCTATTTCCAAATCACAATCAAAGAAACTAACGGCAAATAATAAGGGCTAGATTATATTTGATTGCTGCTAGCTGCTCATGCGAAAGGAAACTGCAAGAAACACTGCCAATCCTTCACACTGGCAGACCAGCCAGGAACACTTCCAGCTCCCCTGACTGCCCCCGCAGTGCACTCCATGCCAAAGGGGCTCTGCAGCGGTCACGTCTGACAGGGAGACCCTATGTTTAGCAATGGAGAGAGACATGTGCCTGATTGCTACATGGGACAAGAGATATTTGGAATAATTTATTTCTCGTTCCACTCAGTTCTTTATTATAGCCTTCTCAACTTGCTCAGAGACACAACAGGCTTCAGTCATTTAGAGTCTATCAGTGGGTGTTTTTAGCCTGGCTCCACAAGGAAACACGGCTCATATAATTGCAGTGTATGTGTGTGCACATGCATAGTTCTCTACAAACTTTTGCACTTGTGTACCCATTGGGCAATTATAGATGAACCTGGCAGAAAGGTAGAAGTTTCAGAGATAGTCAAGTCAGTAATTTTTTGTGAATATAGAAAACTGAAGAATTGTTCTACTGAAGGAGAGGCTGCAGCCCACGCTCAGTTCTCATTTGACACGGAGAGAATCCACCTGGGAAAGAGGCTGGATGTATGTAAAGGAAAGCTTCAGTCAGAGCTTATACCTTATTAGATATAAGGGAATCCACTCTACAACCAAGGCTTCTCTCCCCTATGGATTCTCCAGTGTCTGATAAGGGCAGAATTCACAATGCAGCAATAGTATAATTCATTTAAAATGTCAGTCACCCATGAAACACTAACTCCATTGGAAACTAGGTTTCCGGAATAATTCTGCTATTCATGGAAATACTTGTTCCCTCACATACTGCAAAGCTCCAGGAGGAATTATGGGTTTTTCCATTGCTTCCAATCTCCAAGCTAGCTCTCTCAGAACTATCTCTGCCAAGCAGTAGACTGGGTCCTTCTAGCACCCACAGCCTCTGGAGGTTTCAGAGAGGGAAGCTGTACTTCACTTCTTTCTTCGGAGCCAGGCTCATCAGGCATAACTTGTCTGAAGAACTTGATTTACAAAAGAACTCCCCATTCCCTTTTAGGTACTGAATAAAAAAAAAAAAAGAAAGAAAGAAAAAAAAAAGAAAGAAAAAAAAAAAAAAAAAAAAGAAAAAAAAAGAAAAAAAAAAAAAGGCCAGCTTTCTCAATGGCTTCCTGGCCAGAAAGAATTGCTAGCTGCTGAGCACTTGCGGAAAAATGTTCTATTGAGAAGTGTAAATGAGAATGGAATCTTTCTGAAAATCTGGATCCAACTGGGGACTATTGGCACTTGAAAATTTGGCCCTCATTGCTTTTGAAATACGTAGCTTTTAAATGAGCAAAATCAGAAGTGACTTTTCAAAAGCCTCCTGCCTTCATTCCCCCTTATTCCCAGGTAGGACTGAAAATACTTGTGGTATTGATGTCAGGCATTATGCTCAAACCAGGAAAAAAAAGAAAGGAACACATTTCAATTGGCTGAAAGCTCAGGTTTCCTCTAGATACTGTTTTAATAACAGACTCATTAGGAAATCTCCCAATTATTTGTATTGTCCTACCATGTTAAAAGACTGAATGTTATTTCTTAGTTTCAATATTATTATTGAATAGGGATAGCTATTCCCTGCAGAATGAACAGATTATTCCAGTCCACTCAGAGATCAGCATTATTTCTGGCTGCTACATTTCCCTGGGAATGAATAATAATATCATGACAGGTATTTGATAGTGGTATTAAAAAGAAAAAAAAAGTGAGAGAGAGACATATCAAGTCATTCGATTACTGATAAAGAGGGAGCAGGAGATCAGCACATGGAGTCACAAGCAAATTCTCACTTCAGAGCAAATCCCACGTAAAATTTAACAATTCTGATACGTGATCTTAGTGGAATTTAAGTCAGTGCTGATTTGCTGCAGATCTGAATGGGAGCAGGGCCCCAATGACAAAGAAAGCAAAATTTATTTCCCATATAGCTATGCAATGTTATTTGACTTCAATAGGTGCTGCCAATACGTGTTGAGAGTTAGACTCTGGCTCTGTTAAAAGTCAGGGTTGCAGGAGATAGTGCTGAGATTGTAGACAGAACAGATCAGATATTACATGAGCAAGAAGGAAATACAAACCTCACAGAATTAACATATATTGTCACATTCTATTAAGGTTTTCTGTAGGGCTAGATCAGATTAAATGCATTGAATCCCCGTCATTTTACAGTATATGAAAATATTGTCATGGATAGAATTTTTCATTAGTGAATAAAATGCAGAATAATGAACTGTAGACAAAAAAGAGAGAAGATGTAAAGCCAATCAAAGGAAGGGCAGATGTTTAAAAAGTCTTTTGCTATTCAGGATTGTGATCCAACAAAAGCAATTATGTTTCTGCTTTCTCAATTTCAAAACAGCAGAAAAGAGCTTTGAGGTTTTTCCAGTGCTTATGGCCTACCTCCACACCGTTAACTGAACAGAAGGTAACATAATACCAAACATAGCCAAAGGCAACTGATTCCATGCAAAGCTTATAATTTGGGACATCCAGTGAGTTAAAGGGGATCATAATCAAGAAGGAGATAGATATATATATTCAAAAATTGCCAAAGAAATCTATAAGAAGCCTAATTAAATTCCCTTACAAATCTGGAAGAGGAATCATAAAAAGAAAACTAAATCAGTGCCTACAGGTGGAAATTACACTTGGTAACTGCCCTCTGAACCCATGAAAAAATAATGTGAGGAATTTTGTTGAGGAATGGCTGGCATGTGACTGAAGAAAAAAAATAGTCTTTCAGCAAAGTACCAAATATTATTTTAGCTCAAAAATTAATAGTGTTATTTTTGAATGGATAAATATCAGAGCTGTGATTATAAATACAGTCCACCACACTCCTTCTCTAGCATCTCTAGCGATGCACCGAAACAGAAGTCAATGAGGCTAAATATGGGAATATTCAGTGAATGCAGCATATATATGGCCAAAAATGCAATAGAACAGAGAGGATCATGGCAGAATAGCAAAGGAAAAGATTCAATGTCAGTCAGTCTACGTTGTGAGATAAACACTTCCTTAATAATGCAATATTCTTCCTGTATTACCTGATGCCCAAGTTCTGATGTAAAGTGATGATGCTCTCTACTCAGAGTAATGTCATAATAAAAATGGTGAACGTCATGTTCCACCCTTTGTAGCAGTCATACAACTTACTGGGACTGTACCATTGAAAGGGTCTGCAGTCAGACACAAGAACATACAGCCATAGAATAGAAAGCTGTTGATGCCACTTCAGTGGGGCTGAGATTTTGCCCACACAGTTTGCCTTCTGTTTCTCTGACTCTTGTTCTGCTGTACTATCCAGACACATAGGATACCTCCTTCTTCCTTGGCTCCCCCACTGAGAGAGGAGGGGGAGGAATAAAGTCTCCTTTATGCAGGTAAGCAGGCAGAACTTCTTCAAGGCACCATGAGATGAGCATGGGTATGATCCCAAGCCATCTTTTATGTGCCTAAAATACAACTTAGGCATAATGTAGGTGCATGCTGAAGATCACACAAAAAATCGCACCAAGCTTGATTAAGAATCTCCCAGGCTGTTGTATGTCACTTGATGGCACTTCCTTAGCTGCCTGGTACAGTCTCACTTTATGTGTCCCACCCCTCCCACCCACAGCCAGCTAAGGTAAAAAGTAGTGTAGCCTTCCTGCAGGCAGAGGAGTTGGGGCCTCTTTTATTGTGCATCAGAAAATGCTAAGGTACAGTAAAAGCAAGGACAGAGCATAAGGAAGGACAAGAGGGTTGAGAATAAGGCTCTTGGTCTTTCCAGAGAAATAAAGAATCAGAGGTACCAATTGTTTTTCCAAGATGCAGCCTTCTGTCTCATTTTCCTGGGCTATGTCTGAAGCAAAGTGGTAGTATTGTTTTTGGTTTGGTTTGGGCTTGGAGGGTTTTTTTTGCAACCCAAGGCATTAAAAACAACAGCCTACTTGTTTTATATATTGAACTGGCCTTGCTACAGGGCTACATAGCTGAACAATTCATATTTCCTTCCACCATCTGGGCACTCCCGACCTTATACCTGTTGGGTTAGAACCAACAAGGTTTGCCCCAAAGGTCTACAGAACCATAATGTAGTACTACTCTGACTTTTGACAGCAATTGAGAGCTCCTGTGCTTGTTTTCTGGCCACATGGTGCTAACTAGAAGCTTTTGAACATAAAGCCATACAGTTTCATTACTCAGGATCAGCTTACAGTAAAGCAATTCCCCAGCTGGCTAGGAAAAAGGACAAAATAGACTCACCTCCATCTGTAAAATACTATGCCAGCATAGTCTCATATGCTCTTGGTTTCAGTGTTCTCAGCCACTTCCTTTCAAATATGACAACTGCTGTCTACCTTTTGTGCAAGTGCCTGGCAGCTGGAATGCTTTGGGAAATAAAAGCATTCAGTTCTGTTTATTCTAAGGCATGGATTTGAAGGTCCGTTAAGGAGATTCTCATTGAGGGAGAAGTGGTAGTCGAGGAAAGGATCACATTCTCTTTTGCACTGAAGCAAGCCATGGTGCAGCCAAGTCAGAAGTTGCAGAGCTAAACAGACCAAAGACGGGGCACTGCTTTTGCATTGCTTGTGGAAAGGCATAGGCCCAACCCCAGGGGTCAGATCTTCCCATTCTCAGTGGGAATGCTCATTCCATGCACCACTCACAGCACTCCTTTCTGCTACCTCTGGCTTTATGCGCTCTGCTTTCTGCTGCTGTGATCCCCCTAGCACAGAGAAAACAAAAGCACTCTCTAATCACTATTCCCACTCTCAGCTATATCCTTCTGATCAAAGCACATTCTCTACACTATTTTAAATCTTCTGAGATAGGTCTGGAGTCCCACTTCTGGCGCACATATTCAACTAGGTATTAGTTAAAAGCAGTATCACTACGAACCTCATCCCAAAGGAGAAAAGAGTCAAGCCATCAGTCTCCAAATATGCACCTAAGGTAGCTAAATAGAGCACAGCCCAGTTCAGAAGGTGATCAAAGGCAAACAACTGCAGCTCTGATGGAGAGAAAAACTCCCCTCACTGAGATTTCATATTGGCATTGGTGGCACACTTACCGTGCTGTGCCCATGTTTAGGATATATTTAAATTGGTGAATATGGACCAACATGCCTTCTCCAACTGTGATCCAGGCCAAATGTATTTATGTCATTCTGTTCCAGGAAATAAGGCTTGCGAGTTTAGGTCCAGAGCTGTAGCTATATGGATACCCATAGGAGCAGGCAGAGGTCTCACTACACACATTTTCACATGGTTACTTTCCAAGCACTGGGTTTCCCAAGTCATTGTCAAGGAAATTTAAGTTTTATCTTACCTGCATATTGCCTATACCTTAGCTCATGCTTGTGACCTAACTCAGGAATTTACTCACTGCTGATCTCTAAAGAGAGAATGCCACTCTCTAGGCTGGATCTTCAAACTGCTGGGTCAGCAGACAAGCAGCATGTGTGGACAAATCCAAGCTCTGTTAAGGGCCAGATGTTAACATAAGCAAAATGAAAGCAGTGGCTAGACTGACCTTTGCCTATGTTATAATGGGCTATTGTAATACCCTTTAACTGATGTCCTGCATCCTTGAAAGCCAGGCTCACAAAGTGAGAAGTCAGAGTATGTGTCTGGGAACCTGCTGGTCCTCCCAGGATCAGCAGTCATCTCCTCAGTTACCTAGTGACAGCAGCATCCATGTATGGCGCTCTGACATGTTTCACTTCTTCTTCTCCACTCCTATAGTTTGAGAAGCCCTGGGGACCTGCTCTGCTTTCTCTCCCTTGGGGCAACAAAGCTGGATCCTGGGATGCAGCAAGGCAGCAAGTTCCATGTACAGTGTGCTACACTGTTACACCCCAAATGTGCTCCTCATTCAGAAACTTGGGCTGAGACACACAAACATTTATCTGAATGGTAGTGATAAAAGAAAAAACCCAAGGAAACAGCATGTCAAAGCTGTCCCTCAGCACACAGTCACCTCATTCCTGAGATGGATTGACTGTGAACTGTTTCACTCCAGGAAAGGGGGCACCCCACTTCCCCACCAGCCTGTCTGATGGCTTGCTAAGAAGTCAAGTGACAGTCTAATATGTGGCACCATTTGAGAAGTGGTTTAAAAAGCCATCCCTTACTACCCCTCAGCTAACAGTTCATATCTTTGAGTGAAGAAATCTGCCAGAGTATGTGCCATTTGGATCACAGCGTCAGGAGAGTCACGAAGCTCATCAGGAAAAATCCATAGGCAAACATCCAGTGTACACAGAGCTTTAGGTGTCTTATTCAGCACTGTGAATTTTGATTCAAGAACTAAGCATCCCCTTCCGGGTATCACATAGTGGGCATGATAATGCTGAGGACTGCTATTAGATGAGTTCTCATGACTTGTACTGATCAGGGTTAAGTTGTGGATGCACTCAGTCATGTCCAGAAGTTTGTTCCCTTTACCCTTTTCCTCAGTTGTTACTGGCCCATCAGTTTCACAATTTAATGCTTTGTCTGATTGCTCTTGACTTCCAGAAAGTGATTCAGGTTAAAAGAGAAGAGCCTTTGGAGCTGGTCTAATCTACATGGCTTCTTGGATTATCCCAATCAAATTGCACTGAGTACAGCTCAGAGGGACAGCTAGGGAGTTCATTGTAGCTTTCTGTTTCTGGGATTTGTGCTGCACTTTATCAGGTTAGCTATTGCCTCCATGAGGATCTTGGAAAGGAAGAGGAAAAATGCAAAAATACCTTAATTGCACCCCTGCTTTGCCCCCACTATGCTCCTCTAAATGGCTTCTGCAGGAACAGATGGCATAGGAATTGACTCTGTCAGCTTTGTACGAGCTAGGAACTCCATTGTGCCAAGGGAATCCTCAAACGGGGAATGTGGCAGCTCCTCCGCTCTTCTGAAGTGGGTTAAAATGATTTAAGAATCTGGCCCATTGCAGCCTCATTTTCCTCTGTAAATTGTACCAAAATGAGGGAATGATGGAGTGGTGAGAAGACAGAGAATAAAATTTCAAAGAGGATCAAAATATGCCATTTTAGCTTTTGTATGTATAAACACGCATAATATGACATTTTGTTTAGACAGTTATTTAAAAAGAAACTTACAATCTTTTTAATTAACACAAATGCAAAGAAATAGGCTATAAATATGAACACAGGAAGGTAGGAGTTGACAGCATGCAGCCTTTCAGACAATCTTTTTTTCAGTTGTTATAGGGTATAATAAAATTTTGTTTTCATTTGAAATTTTTCCATAATGTTTATGTTTGTTTTAGGCAACAGCTTAACTGTAGGTGACAATTTTTTTTCCCCCCATATATCATGTCATGTGTCAGAAACCCCCATCTTACAGCTAGAGTGAGAACAGTGAATGAGATTATAGCAGAAAAGAGGAGAGCGAGATGGCCATGTGGGCAGGTCGTGGGCAGGTCATACCCAATGGTGGATCTGACATACCATCTCCACTCTTGCTGCTGTTGCTGTTAAAACATTGCTGGCTCCAAGTCTCACTACCTTGCCTTGCCTTTCCTCTGCCATTGCCCCACTGCCCATTCTGCTTTACCTCTACTGCCCGTCTGCCTCACTTGTGAAATGCTAGACAAGTTTTGATATTTACCTGTTTATGATTAAATTGCTAAATGTTCTGTTTAGTTCTGTTCTAAATTAAGGTCTGCATTAAATGTCATAGCATTTATCTTTCATAAAAGGAGACAGGGAGGACACTAATTTCCCAGGCACTCAATCACTGCCCGGTGCCACCAGAGAGCGCGGCCGGGGCGGCGCGTGCCCACCGCTCACAGCCAGCCTGACAGCGCCCAGGCGGAATCATAAAAGTCAATTAATCATTAAAAGCTGTTACCAGCCCGTATTGAACCGCTCTGGCACAAAATGTTAATAAGCCCCACATCAATACTATAAATTCCTGCAAATTGGAGCGGTCGATAACGCCGAGGCCCAGCAGGTCGATGGGAGGGCGCGCGGTGGCTCAGCCAACATGGCGGCCTGGAGGCTGCCACGTCCTGCGGCGCCTCTGGGACCGAGCAGGCGCTGATGCATCACTGCCCCTGATGGGTCTGTCAATAACTCTCAGCAGGGCAGGACGGCCCTCCCGGTTCAATGGCTTGAGGCACCGTGTGCTGCCGCATTTGTGGCAGGCTATAAGCAGGGCTGGGTCAGCTGCTCCCGGGGACGGGGCAGGGTGGCTGGCGCCATGTGCCATTAACCCGGGCACTGCTGTGGCTGGAGCCACCCGGAGCTCCCCAGGTTAGGAAACTGCTCCCTGCCAAGTTGTAATATGTTACTCATGAACGGTCGTGGAGTTGTTCATTAATCCCCTATGGGCCCAGGACAGTGTTTTCCTGCAGCCCCTGGTGTGTTGCTGCCAGGCACCCATGGAATGGGGCACACAGAGGTGGGGAGAGAGGGGAAGGTTGCTCCTGCCCTGGCACCCACCTAACGCTTTTTCTCATGTAACCTTTGCTGTTGCTGGAAGCGTGAGCAGCACAAGCGAGCTGTGCCTGCAAAAGCAACACTTTGGCCCTTTCCTTCTCAAAGCAACCCTGTGCTTTTTTCTGTGTCAGCTGCGGTGAGGCTTCAGGTTGCTTCTTTGCTGCCCTCATTCCCTGGGTCAAGGAGGCCTCTTGGCCTTCCCACTGAGATGTGCAGGCCAGTCTGGGACAAGTGGAAGAGCCTCCCCCAGAAAATGAGTGCTACAGGAAGGACTGCATCCCAAGGGAGAAGCACGAGGTTCCCTGAGGCCATCCCAGCAATGTCCCTGCTGCCTCCTGCTGCTTCTTCTCCCAGGGGGCAGAGATCCCTTCCTCACATCCACAGAGCTGCTGAAGGCTCAGCTGAGCCCAATCCATTTATCTCCTGTTACTGTTATTAAACCTGCCTGCAGTGGGGGAAAAATAGCATTTTTAGGATTGCAGGTTATTAAGAAGCCTCTTTAGAGATGAAAGAAATGCCAGATACTATTACTCTAGGGAAGGTTTGTGTTCCACTAGTTTCATTGTCATTTAACGTAGAACATAAAGGTTAATGCTGAATAAAATAATACCCATGTTGATTATTTTAATAGTCTCAAATATAACTTTTTCCCTGGACTGCAGTTATCTAATCCATGTGCTGTACATTGGAAGTATTTTGTACTTTTCCACAGCACTGATATGATGGTTCCATTAAGTTCAGTGCTGAGCAGCTATTGTGTGTATCTCTAATAAAATCGTTCCAAACTCTGGAAAATGGAAAATGGAAAATGTATGGACCTACAGACATGCTAATTTCCAAGATTTTTACTTTTTTAAGGGTTAATAAAAAAGTCCATCTTATTATTATCCAACTTACAAGAAACATCAAAATAAATTAGGAATCCTACTGCAAAAGAAATCCTCTATTCAACATATCAAGACAGGATGATGTTATGAGTGTTCAGACAAAGGTACAGTGCCTCTATTTAATTGCCCTGACACCTTGTTCAGTTCCTCCAGCTATACTCTGAGAGCTAAAAAAAACCCTCTCATTGTTATTAATTGTATTCCTTTTTAAATGTAATGTCATATCGCTGCAGGCCGAGCTAATGAAACATATCCATATTACCAAAATAGGCATATTTCTTTTTGTACAACACGTTCTATCAAACCTGTCTGCTAAAGACAGTGTGTTAAAGACCTTTCATAGAGCAATATAAAGAATATCTCAGCTACTCCAACATTTCTATTACATAATTATTAAAATGCCCAGGAGAACTAAACAATACAGTGTAGATCCAGTTATCATATAAGACTTTAGAAATATTGCTAATTCTTGCCACTGATTTATGTTAATACTAACGCTAGATTACATGCCATGGCTACTAAACAGCCACTGCATACCAATTTACACACAGACAGTCCCCATCTTCTCTATCAAAGCTTCACTCTTCTCTTATAATGAGAACCTGAATTATTTATCTCTCTTTATGCTACAGTAGTTCACTTGACCACAATCACTTTTCCTCCCCCTGTTTCTACTGCACATGGTGCATGTAAACATGACACAATAACGACTACTATCCTTGCCTATTTCAGCTATGTGAGATCAGTCAGAGGATGAAAGCATTTGAGTTTGCCCAAATGGTGAAATAACAGCCCTCCCTGAATTGTCTTCAGTATATTTAAATACAGGTCCAGTGTAAATGAAAAACTGAGCAACACATAAGACTTCCTTGCTGACGGTTTCTGCTGCTGGCAGCTTGTCTCAGGTGCCCACTGCTTTTCACAGCTCTAGCTGGGTGTGAACAGCTCCTCCGCAGCACGTGCACAGATTCTGCTCTCACTGAATGGGACTCCAGGCAAAGCCAGTAGCGGGGGTAGGATCAACTACTGGTCCATGTTGAATGTTTATGTAAGAAAACGATCTTCAGTTCCATTTTCTTCCTAATCAAGAATAGGGATATCGCCAAAGCTCTTCTACATGGGGGGTGGTTACTGCATCACAATGTTATAGAGTAGTCTGTGGCATGTCTGTCTATAACACCTGTTCTGCAGTCATTAGTGCTGGGTTTATGCATTATTTGTCAGAGTGCATTTTGCCCCCTTCATATGTGGCACATGTAAGTTGAATTCCCCATGTGATATTTGTATGCTGCAGCCCCACTGCCTGCTGTCTCGCTGCATACTTTTGCTGGCCTTGGGTCATCCACAGGGTAGAAATCCAGCCCTGCTGAATTAGTTCTGTGGATCCTTCTGGAGAGCTCTTTGAGGAGGGTTGGTTTTCCTGTTTTCAAAATAAAGAAGCGCACACTACATGTAGGACACTATTTCAGCAGTAGGACAACAACATATTTCGCCAGCACTTCCACAACTTTTGCAAGCAGCAGTGAAAAGTAGGATGTTCTGAGTTGTGGCAGTCATCCTACAAGTGTCAATGTGGAGGCATGCAGACTCCCACTGACTACTTACTGATCTGTGACCCAAGCTCCAAACAGAGTTCACAACTACATGTTTCTTGTTGTAAGGAGATGCAGAATGCCGTTTCACCCGGTGGCAGGGCAGGTATGAACCTGATCTGAGCTGCAAAGAACCCATCATGGCAACAGAGAAGCATGCTGTAAATGAAGGATGATCAGCTATGGAAAGAGATAAAAAAACCTTAAGGGAAATTCAAACCACATCTCAGCTGGTGAGGAAGACGACCATTGCAGTTCTCAGAAAATGCTGAGGAAGGGGTTGTAAAGGTTATTTAGAAATTTAAAGCCCAATTTACATTTTCTAGACAATTTGAAATGGGAATAACAGGAAACAGAAAGACCACTCACAAGATGGCATAGGTAATTTGGAATACTCTTATGCTCTACTACTTCAAGGTATTGGATGTGGAAAGCTGGGATTTTGTCAGGGTCATTAGGGGACCTATATCACAATTTTCTGTATTTTTGACCTCTCATTTACAAATTAGTTGAAAATTATGTTTTTCCACTTTGCTTTTAACTGTTGCTGTTCACTGCACTGTTTCACTGTCAGTGCCACCCATGCCAGGTTTCTCCATAGTCCTTGTGTGTCCAGGACTCTGCAAGAATCTTAGTTTCCTGGTAGGTAAACTCATCAAGGCCAAGAGAACCATCATGTTATCCACTATTGACCTTTATCTTAGTGATCCTTCACTGACAATTTCAGCCACCATCTAGAGCGCTCAAATTTTTCACCAGAAAAAAAAGCTGTGGAGTGGAAATAGAAGTATGAGTTCTTTTCAACACCCCTTTCACCCCATTTCCTTTAAAAGCATTGATTTGGCAGAAGCCTTTGTTAGGAAGTATGACTGTGTGGAAGTTTGAAACCACAGAGGTAGGTACATGCATGTTATTAAAAGCCGGGGTCATTGTAAGGACTTGAATCTCGACAGGAATTCTTTTGGTGGGCTCTGTAATGTTTTCTTCACTGAAAGGATTAAAGGTGACCAGGGCCTTTGCTGTTGGGCCACTGGAGAGGGAACCTCAGAGTCAAACTGTGGACTCTGAAGATGAAGACTCCATTGGACTCTGCTGCTTACCCACACTAGCTCTGTCTTCATTTCTTCCTGCATCTGATTTGCTTTGTGCACATTTGCTTGACAAACTAGTGCTATCTGCTGGCTAATGACTTGCAGACTCCTGAGACCGGAAAGGAAGGTAGGAAAGCGGGACTTCTCTGACAAAGGTGCAGAAACCAACGTGGAGGGAGGAGCAGAAGTGGCCCAGGAACAGTATGGGCACCCCACAGCCTTTTTGCATGGCGAGACCGTGGAAGGGATGCTGACCATGACCTCTGGTCTGAAGAGGTGATTCAACTGAATGGTGTGCCACTGACCCATCACACCTGGCCAACAAAAACTCTCTTTTGCTCAGCCTAGGAAGCCTAGCCCTGAACTATTCTTTGATGTTATTGACATGGTGCCTCAGAGATGGATTCTGAATTCAAATTATTGTAAAAATTAGTAAAGTTCAGTACCTCAAAGATGGTATTTTGATTTAGAAAAACAGGTCAGATTTTAAGTGTTATAAATTAATCTAACTCCAAACCTGTCAGTACTACAGTACTAATTTCTATGATCTGGCATACTGGTTTTGATTGCAGTAGTTACCATGATAAACAGTTTTTCTTTTGGGAGCAGAAGTCTAGAGGTGGACTTTAACCTTCATTACGGCAGCCTAAACCTATAGCATTACCCGTGAGTTTGAAGGACTTACACCAAATTTAGAATGTAAGAAATGAGGTCAGAATCAAGTCATAAAGCAATGCCATTTAGCATCTATCAGAGTTGATGAGGGCTTACCTTGTAATATTTAAAACCATGGGTATTTTAGTCAGATAAGGAAATGCACTTTCAGAGTCCAATTTAACACAGTTTAATTTCAAACACTGAAGCTCAGTTCTCCTAATCTGAGTGACTTTAGATACATATGGGAATATCAAAATATGATTGCCCTGAAACTCAATCTTCTTCTTTTTAATTAAAGAAAGAATCCTATCTTACTCACCTGAGAATCTGAAAGATAGTCTAAGTATTTGACACTCAGAAAAACTTTTAACAGATAAATTAGGAGGACAAGAGACAAAAGCTACCATCAACAGTAAAAGAAAATTTAAAATAAAATGAAAGATGCTCTAATAATTTAGGGGAAAAAAGCTAATCAATCCTCATTTTCAGATTCTTCCTTCAAGCCAAAAATAAACGTGTTACAGGAATTAATATAAGTTATATAACATTCTGACTAGATCTTCAACTGTTGTAAATCAGCAAAGCTCCACTGACTTCAATGGAGCTGTACTAAGACAGGTTAGATAAGAATCTGACCCTCAATTGCTTTGTAATCTTTTTCCTAATCAACAAACAAAATATTGGTTTTAAGTTAGCATAAAATCATAGAGTCATAGAATGATTTGGTTTGGAAGGGACACTTGAAGGTCATCTAATACAGGCCCTCTGCAATGAGAAAGGACATCTTCAATCAACTCAGCCTAGAGCCCTGTCCAACCTGACAATGAATGTTTCCAGGGATGGGGCATCTATAAATCTGTCCCAGTGTTTCTCCACCCTTGTCATATAAAATATCTTCCTTACTATTCTGGATTTACCTTCCTTTAAAACCATTACCCTTTGTCCTATTACAACAGGTCTTGCTAAAAAGTATGTCTTCATTTCACCTGTAAGCCCCCTTTACGTACTAAAAGGCTGCAATTAGAACTCCCTGGAGCCTTCTCTCCTTCAGGCTCCAGAACCCCAGCTTTCTGAGTCTTTTTCTCACAGGAGATGTGCTCCAGTCCTTTGATCATTTTGTGGGGCAGGGTCTCATCAGAGTGGAGTAGAGAGGGAGGATCACCTCCCTTGACCTGCTGGCCACACTTCTTTTGATGCAGACCAGGATACAGTTGGCATTCCAAGTTGCAAGCACACCTAGCTGGCTCATGTCCAGCTTTTCATCCACAAAACATCTGTCTTTAAACCTTCACTGTTCCCCAGTTATAATTTGGTGTTTCTTTTGTAACAGTTCTCTTAATTTCTCTATTCTAACAGTTTTAGAAGTAAGACAAATCATAGAATCACAGAAACATTTTTTTAAATCAAGTTCTGCAACCTTAATAAGCTATGTCTTACCCTACACACACCATCACCTTCTGACTTTGAAGGAAGAACTAGACAATGCTAAAGGATTAATCTCCTTCTGTCATAATTTTTCTGGTGTCATTCAGGCTAACACAAGAGTGCACATGCAGTCACATGCCCTATATTTTTTGACAGGATTTTGTTGGAAAAGTTTTAGTGGGTATACCCTCATTTTCCATTTTTAAAGTGTGCTCATCTCCAGGAACATTGTATTGAAAATGTAGAAACAAAATACAACTGAGATAAAGAGATTACACTAATACTAACACTCTTCTGATTCCCTGCAGGCAAAAGCTGAACAAGCAGTGCAGGCTCCAGGCTGATGCTGAGTGCTGTGCAGAGAATTGTGCTTCCACAGAGCAATGACATGGTTCCTCAAGTGGTCCTTCAGTGCCATGGCCAGAGTCCTGGGTACTGCTTGCACAGATGCTTACACAGCCAAGCAGTGAGCAAGGTGGGGGATGCAAGAGCTGCTTTTCCTACCAGATGAATTCCCTGAACTGCTGTACTTCATAGCCATATAAACACCTGGCTAAGCAAAACATTGCTATGACGTGGAGCTGGAAATGAGTAGTCAAGGGGCTGGAGGGTCAAGAGCTACCTAAGGCCATCTAAATAACACCAAATTTGTCACCAAATAAGAAGCCACACAATCTGCTACACAATCTGCCACACCATACCACACTAAACTTCAAGAGCCGTTCTACAGCCTGAATTACAGACGAGAAGCAAACAGGGAGCGTAGACAAATGGTGGAGCTCTGGCATCCTATGCCAAACCAATTAAGCAGTCAGGCCCATCGGTAAAATTGATTGGAGAGAAAACAGCTTTGTGCCCTTCCTGAGTACAGCACAAAGAGAACTGGGAATACTGCAGGGCTGAAAGGAGACCCAAGCCAACAAGCAAATTGTAGTGTGCTGGCTACAATGAGTTCTGTCCCATCAGTCCTCTTGGTTTTACAGCTGTAGAGGTCTCTGAATCACTTCCTAATACCTTTTCACTGAATGCTATGAAAATGAAACCCATGTAGTTTTTCTTGTGATAGTGAAGCTTTTAAAAAACTTGAGCATCCAGATATACAATCCTATTTTGTGTTGTATTCTTTTCCACTTGCAAGTCTAGTTTATGGTCATAGCAATGATAGGAGAAGGATAGAATGTCCCTTATCTTTTAACCGTCAGGCTGCCATTATGAACATTAAACGGCATCCCAACTACTTCAAAATAAAAACGCCAGCAAATATTTAATGCTATACAATAATTAGAAAAGTCTGGAATTGTCTTTCATTCGTTAACCTTAATCATATCAACCTGTTCTCATACATTAGTGTATCAAATGCCAAAAGCCTGCTGGGAACCTATCCCTTTGCCAGCTGGTATGTACTGTATTCAATCAGGACTCCTTTTTGTATGGGAAACAATGAGAGCTTCCACAGTGGTTTGACAAAAACCATGAAAACCAGCAAACACAACTGGAAGTTTCTGAGAACAAGCACACACACTGTGTGTTCATGTATTTTCCCACAAATAGGGAGATAGACAAGAGAACATAGCCTGTGAAAGCCCTGCTTATCTAGGACAATATCACTGGGGCATCATATTATATTACTGCAGAGAAAGCACAAGTACTTCCAGTTTTTCACCAGGAAGGGAAGCTAACTGTTAGTCTGAGTACATGGAGTGAGCCACATAGATTGACAAGAAATTTTGCTACCAAATGTTCATCACCCCTTGAAGTAGTTACATGCTTTTCTGCACAGTGGTATAATTTTTTTCCCCACAAAATGTGGAAAGAAATGCAGTAAATTGGAGGAGCAGATCAGCAAGCAAGAGGCTCAGAGTTATGCCCACAGATGGCCTCTGCAGCCCTTGGGAGGGGAAAGGGAAAGGGGGCCTGTTATTGCTGCCTATCTCCTTATGTATGCTCTGGGCCACCTTGTTGAATGTCTTTTCTTCCTGTAGCTGAATCCTTTTGCGAGTAAAGTAAAGTAAATTCTACATTAGAAATTTTCTCATAAAATAACACACTGGTGAAAGACAAGTGGGATGCCACATATTATTATTTTTTTTTCTCTAAGATTCAATTTAAACATGTGTGCTTAAATTTTTTTCTTCACACTCTACTGGTCTTGCCTTTTTTTAGCCTTGCTCACTGGTTTTGCTCCTGACCAGTATGCCAGCAGCTATTTCACTTCTATTGCTTCTTTTCCCTGGGTAGGTGAAGTGAGGTCTCTCTTAGCACTGAATTCTGCACTAAATAAAACTGTCTTTTTAATAATGAATCCTTCGCATTGTCTCAGGGGCCGCACACACAATTAAGAACAATACAAAATTTAATTAACACAGGATAATAATAAGGGGATGAATGTCACAGTGAACTCTGAGAGAATACAGACCCCCCACAGCAAGTGGTTTGGGAACTAGAGTGAAAGCCAGCTGCTAAGACTCAGGTCCCAGATAACCAAATGGCATTTCAACACCTGACCTCAAGTATCAAGATACTGGAAGGAAATAAAAGATGATTGCCAAGTAGTTCGGGCCCAAGGGCTACAGATCTTTATAGGATAATGCTATAACAGGCACTGATACCTGTAGGTGGTAGTGGAGAGACTGGAGTCTGGGTGCTCTGAATGTCTACAGCCTGCCCAAGGCATCACGTATGGGGGCACTATAGGTCACATCCAAGGGCCATTGCTCAAAGGGCACACCTGTGCTAGTCACCATGACGGTCACAGGCCTGTCCTTTAAACTACAAAACCCACTTCTAGTCACAGAAGGTATCATCTGTTTTGCTAAGTCTGTCTATGTCTACAGTGTACCCTGCAGTCCTGAAGCAACTTTAGACATTGCTTGGGAACCCCAAAGCAGACACTTTAAGTAGCATCACAAGTACAATTTGTATTACCAAAACAAAAAGGCTACTACAAAATAAAAAAGTAGTCGGCAAAGAAAGAAAAGAAACATCTGACTGCAGACAGGTTTTCCATTAAGGGAAAACACTCACTTACTAAGATTTAGATAAATCTTCATTACAAAATCCAAGCACAAAGGTAGACATCTGAAGTGTGGTTAAAGTATTTCCATCCTCTTACTTCTCCTGCCTTTCCCCCTCTCCCCAAGGAGCCAACACAGCTCTGGCAGTTCACACTGGCTGAGAAATGGGCTTCTATTCCTTAGACTGCAGTCATGTGCGTGCGTCTTCTCATTTAAGCTCTTCCATTCTGTTTCTTTCAGAGGCTGAGAAATCTGCTTTTGGGGAGAAGGAAAAAAAAAGAAGTGGGGAAGCTCATTAGCAATTTGTTTAGAATTTGAATGTCAGCATAGTCACTTATGTCTAAGTGACTAAAAACTGTATGAGAGTACTCCGACTTTCAGCAAGAGATACAGCGTTCTAACATCAGAATGAACAATATAATTACTGTGTGTATGAAGACATATTGGTCTCTGTATAATGAGGTATTCAAATCTGCTCCACTTGAATCAGATCACAGAGATATATTAAACACACATGGCAAAAGAATTCAGTGTAAGGGTAACCATGTGTTCTGCCAAGTCTTTCTATGCATGAATGGGCTGCCAGGGCACCATAGGCTACAGACAAAGTACAGGAGAGCTGTGTTCAGGGGTAGGGAAGTGAGGTTGCAAAGGTATTTCCTCTTCGTTCCCTAGAACATGTGTCTCCCATTTCCCTTCCTCTTTCACAGGCTGGTGCAGCTCAAAAGCAATTCCACTAGAATTTACTGTAACTTTAGTGTATCATGGTTCCTTGGTACAGTTTATTACTGTGTATTTATAGCACCCAAGAGTGAGCTGGCTGCCTGAGAGGGGTAGTGATTGCAAAGGCTATTCTCAGTTTTGGTTGCAGAGTTGTTTTCACAAGTTTGCAACATTCTGGAAAACAGGCCTCCTTTTCCAGCGTCACTGCAGCTATTTTCAAGCAGAGGTGCTTGAACTTGTTGGCTAGTGGCAGCATGTGTGTGCCTAATAGGTGCCGAGGATTGATTGACACATTAGAAAGCTGAGGCTTGGGCCCCTCGCTGTGCCTGAGATCATATATTACTGAGTATGATCAGGAGCAACCATTGTCAAAGCATAGGATGTCAATTTTTTGGCAGTGTTATTTCAACATCTAGGTACTATGAAAAACATGGTAAGATGAAAACAGTAGCTGTTGTGCTTACTCCTAGAATTGTTTAAGCATGGATACCAATGAAGATTAAGTTACACCCAGCTGCCAAAATAGACACGGAGAATGTTTCTGTGGGTCACAGAAAAGTCTGAGCATGCTGTTGCTTGGGTGGCTGATCTGCTGCAGAGACCCCAGTGTGACAGATCAGAAAAACACCAACAAATCAAGGCCATGATTTCAGTCTCTGCCACTCACAAATGGGCCTGTGGTTAGATGGGCAAGTTTCTCTGCTGAGAGTTGATTGCTTTTAAAGGAAATTTTGTCTCACTTTTTGTTCCCTGTAGCATGTGTGATATCTATGATGCACTAATCATCCTTTTCTCTGGGTACAGCTGCTCACATGCCTGCTGGGTACATGGGCACTATCACAGGATGCTTCTGTTTTCCAAATGTCGATGGAGGCAGAATTTCAGGGTGGCAGGATCAAGATGGGAAGCCGGAGGAGTCCAGTCCCTGCTCCTCTCTTGGCAGACACTGTGGCGGCATTCTGCAGAGTACTTACCAAGATAAGGATGACAACTCACATGGAAGATAGGTTCTGGGAAGGAAACATCACTTCATGTGGCTGCCAGGGATACAAACCTGGGAAGAAAATTATCAGGAGATGCCTGGGCATTTTTAGGAAGTGAGAACTCACTGCTTTGAAGCAGAAAAGAGAGTGAGACCCATCCATCTCTTCAGGGAACCACAGCTGCCAGAAGGAAAGGTGTCAGATGTGGTTACCAAACCCAGTCTTTTTAGAGGCTTCATCGGTAACTAGGAAAGGGGAGAAGGAGTGGAAAAGATTTAATGGGAATAGCATATGCACAGCATCTCTTAGAATAAAGCTCAGGCCTTGTATTTTATTTTACTTAGAGATGTACTATAGGATTTATTTGTGCAGAATCAGTGAGGTAAAGCTGCAATTTTAGAAAAATCAAATGATGGATGGTTGCTACCCTCTTTTGTTTCATGCAACTCTTTGAAGTCTATGTGAGGTTTCAAATACTAAACCAGGATTCACATGCCAAGCTCAGTTTTTAATCCACACTTGAATTAATAGCTCAAACACAAAGAACTAGACTACTGAAAACTTTTTTTCACAGCAATATTCTAATTTTGAGATCAGCTATAGCCCTACACTGCAACTTGAGTGAAATGAAAATCTACACTGCTACACTGTGCTTTCATCTGAAAAAAAGACATGTTCTGGCTTTTTAAAAGCAAATGTAGTAGTATTTATTTAGCACAATGTAGTATTTATTTCCTCTTTCCAGGGCACGAGGTTGCCTTCTAGTTTCACCAATTCTATCATTGAAAGGTGTGGAAAATCAAAAAGAGTCTGATAAGCAGATAGTTAAGCTGGATGGATATGTTGACTTCATCAGACAATGTTTGTCTGGCTAAAAACTCCCTTTCATCATTACAAGAGTCAGTTCATATCCTCACCCTGTGGAAGTGGTTAGCTTTTAATTCATTCAAGAGATGCTATCAAAAAAGAGGGCGGTATTTTTTACAATCCCAACCCCCCAAAAATACTGCGAAACAATACATAATTCATATCACTTCAGAATTCTGAATGTGGTCAGAAATAAATAACAGCACAGGCATTTAAGAGCTATTCTCATTGAAAAATATAATTAATTGGTGTTATGCACAAAATATTTCTTTGAGGGGGGAGCAGTGTTGCTTTAATTACAAAGTAATTGTTCTCAAAATCATGCAACTCATAAGTTTTGCAGGCTAGACAGTGATTATGCATCAATACACTAATCTATCACCTTCATTATTTTAGTCATCTGGGTGTGATCATCAAACTTTGGAGTGTAACCCAGACAACAAACCAGACACATCTCATGCTTATATTCTTTCCAAATTTGTTTGTTTTAGAAGGAGTTTGCACTGGTCATGCAAATTTCAATGCTTTTGTTTCAAATGAAAACAGTAAATGAAATTAAATTCCCTTATGTATATTATTAGATGATGACAAGATAAAGGTATTCTTGTGACTGCGCAGTACCCTGGAGGGCATGCAGGAGACCCCAATATTTCTGCATTCTGCCACAGATTTTCTTGGTAGACAGATTTCACTTTTTGCATTTTGAGCACACTGCCCAGTGAACACACTGGGAATCAGCTACCGGAGAGACCACACAGACCCCCCAGCTCATTCCTTTCTTCATCTTAGACATCACAGTGGTGTGATTCCCACACTGGCCATATTTAGGTGCTCTGCCACCAAACTGACTCCCAACTTGGGAATGCAGGGAGCCCTAAACCATTAGTGTTTGTATAGCTTACTATTTGATATATTTAAATGAAAGTACGTACCTAATTGCCAATTATTTTTGTTACTATTATAGTTATTATCATTACTAGATGAATGCAGAGTTGACTCTGTTATTAATAGAGGCAGTGCTCATCACAGTCTTTAGACATCCCTACATGAGATATCACATAAGCACCCATGTAAATCAAAGTTAAGCAGAGGATTAAGTGCTGTCCTGCATAAAGATGGTTTAAGTACATGTTTCCCAAATCAGGGCATAAGCTGTTATTTTACTACTGTCTCTGCAGCACTGCTTTTTCTACATATTAGAATGAGGGGATGCTTGCATAAATTCCTCATATTGACACAGAAGACTCTGCCTGTCTCCCTGAGAGTTTGGAGATTTCTTTCCTTTTCCCCAAAATTAATAAGTGCTGTCACCTGCATCACTAAACACCAATTTGCTGCTTACCATTAACAAGACCTCCACGTAATGTAGCTAACAGTAGTATTTCAAAAATAGAGCTCTCCTGTTCCCAGCATGTCTGACAAGAATACATTAGAGGCACCTGTCCCTGGCACCGATATTTCGTTTTCTCTTTATTTACATGGGAAGAAAGAAATCTAAAGCACTGAAATTTGCCTTGAAAGCAAAGCAAATGCAAGCAGAGGAATCTATTTTTCCATCCTGCATCCCCACTTTCTGTCCTGTCCAACCGTATGGAAAATTTCAAAAGTAAATATTAAAAACATATCCATTTGGGTAAAAAACTAAAATTATCTCTTTCTCAATAATTTTAATTTAAAAACCATCTGGTAGCAGAAAATCATTTAGTTATGTTTGAAACTATGAGATTGCTTCTGTGCTCACCAGGTCAAAGAGATAAATACTGCATTATACTACAAATGTACTACAAATATCATCAATCTTAAAACAAGTCCAACACTCCCTTAATTTGTCTGGGTCCAGACTAATAACAATGGCACAGTAGAAACTCAGGACTCGTAAAATCTAGGTGTTCCTCACCTCAAAGGATTTGAAATGGTACAATATATTTCTGTATCACTTGTTTGAATTGGAAGAGTAATTCTTGTCCTGGTTTCAGCTGGGAAAAAGTTAACTTCCTTCCTAGCTGGTACAGTAAACTGTGGGATAGGCACCTTCAATCTTTAGCTTCAGACATTTGTCCTGAATGTTTTGACATCTGAGGTAGATTCCTTGGATTCCCTCAATATCAGGAGAGGGAAAAAGGTGTTTTGAAAACTTGATTCATCTGGTCAGACACAGATATCAGCCATAGGAGATGATGATGAGGTACGTCCTAGAAATGCCTATTTCTATGTATTGACTAAAGAAGGAGCCGTAAATGATGTAAACATCTTGGATGGAAACATCTGCTTTTAGTTAGATGAATCCCAGGATGCTGGGAGCTCAGATGAATCCTCAGACTTCACACATCTGCTCAGCTGCTTCTACAAGGCCCTACCTTTGTCCGTTGGCATTACTTTTATTTGGATGTCTTCTATTCAAAAGCAACTGATTTTTGCTTTTATCCCTGGGACAATGACAGTGTAAGTTGACAAAGTACTTTCATGAGATGAATGTCTGTCCTGCTTGTGATGGTTTGTGAATTTCTTCCAGTTTTCCCTAGCACTTGAGCAGCAAATTTGAATAAACTTAGACATGGATTTGTTGCTAGATCGGACTCAGTAGGGTTTCCTTTTAAATTATCTAAAATATGTCCATTGACCAACAAGGAAACGGGGTTGGGTTTCTTAAGTGTGCTATCATGAAGCCAGTCAAGGCAGCACTGTAAATTAATAATGTTAATTTTTATGAAATCCATTGACAGGATTTGAGAATACAAATGTAAAACTGTTTTCTTTCTTATTCAACTGAGAAATTACATGTGCTATAGGAAAGAAGAGAATACCCAAACAATATATTTGTGGGGGTTTTATCACTAATTTTTGGTGGTGGTGTCATGGGAAGACACAGATAATTTCCTCACTCTCCTTATGATTTATGTGGTGTTTCATGTAGGATCTTTTGTTTGTTGTTAATTCTTATCTCAATTCTATGTTCAAATGCTGACCATTTGTAAAAAGAAGTAGAAAAATATATTAAACCTTCCCAAAAGATTAACCCTTATTGCAATTGATTATTTCATTATACATGTCTCTGCTTAGCTTTCCAGTAGGATTTCCATACCCCTGGCTGTCAAGCATCTGGCAGTCCTAAGACACTGCAGGGACTTCACAGATGTAGCGCAGATAGATCTTTGTAAGGTAAATATGTAACAGAATGACCTCAGACTACAGTTTCCTTCTTGCCTGTTTTCTAGAGTAAGAATATAAATGCTGTTTGAAAAAGCTGCCTCTTTTTAATGAGGAGTTCACTTTATAAATAATAAGGTCATATCCATTTTCTTTTACCAAGTTAGTCATCTTTTGACTATTTCATCTGGTCCTAGATCATGTAGTAATAAGGAATAAAGGCACTTTATGGATCTGATTTTCCAAACACTTACCTCACTGTACACCAGAAGTAACTCCCTTGTAGTCATTAGGTCTAATTTCTCTCATACTTCATTCTTGCCTGACTTCCAGAAAACGTGGGGCATGGGAAGTGGGTGGGAGGACGTGGGCTAGGCAGCTCTTCTGTCCCTCTCCTTCTCAGGCTGCCTTAAGCTGTGACTTACAACAGTGTTGTCATCATCTGGGCTCACACTGGGAGAAAACTGCACCAAGCATTAAGTAGCCCCAAGCCTCAGAGAGTCCCTTTTTAAAATTTTATACATGTTTTACAGTTACATTAAATCTCATTGGGAAGAAAAGAATCCTGCACATTGAAATTGGCACAATTTCAGTTCATAATCTTTTGTATTCACAGTTGTTAAAGAAAACAGGTTGAATCTTCACAAAAATGCTAGTTTGCTGGGGATTGAAAAAGCCACAGTCAAGTGACACTTTGATTATAATTAAAAACTTTTCAGTTGATTTAACAGTTCACTTTAGGCATTTTTTGAGCTGTGGAAATTGCAGTGCTTTTAAGATAATGAACACTGTATGATTGCTAATGAAATCCACATAGGCATATAAATATATACATGCATATATATATGCAGTCTTTATGCTATACATTTATCTATCTACTACATACATATATGCTCCTCTTAGGTTTACTTGAAAAGAAATCAAATGGGAGGGAAAGCACATTTTTCAAATGTGGCTGTAATTGTCTTTTGCGAATGTTCTATAGATGATTACAGACTGTTTACAAACCTTGCATGGAATGGCTTTACTGCAATAGAGAGGGTAACATACCTTCATTGTTTATAAAATGACAGCTCCTAATGGACCATATTAGCTTTAACACAAACTATTAAATCCTTTTCATTAAATTATTCTGTGCTGTATTTTGGAATCTTGTTAGCTCTGGGAAGTAGGTGCAAACTCCTAAGGAAACATGAGCACACATTGAGACTATTATAGATAATGTTTATTAAATAAGCCTCTGAGGATGTTTTTCTTGGGTTGCTCTCAAGCATTTTGAAGGAGTCATGTTCCATGTTTGAGGTCCCATGTTTCTTCCTCTTAAACTATGAGCAGCTGTAGCACATGACCTACTTCTGTAGAACCCTGTAATGATTTCCTTCCTTCAGTGGCTTCAGGAGTCCCTCTTCTGCCCTGTGAAAAAAAGGGACAAATATTTTAATCCAAGCAAAATGCTAAAGCAGGTTTTGTTGGTTTCAGGGAAGAAACTCAATACAGCTACATCACCGAGCGTAGGCCTCAAATTGGAACCATCTGGCCTGCAGAAGCACCATGAGATCTTTGGGAAAGGCATGGATATTTTTGCCTTGGGCTATAACACATACACCTGCAGAATGGGTAGACATGTTGGCAGACAAGCTGGACTCGTATAGCAATACAAGCCTTCTCTCACAGTGCTGTGGCAGTGTCAGAGTTTGGAAATTACCCTGACATGTTTAATAAATGCAATCACTGTATTGCATGCTCTCTGGACAGCAAATATTCCGCTGCACTCACCGTTAAGTTAATTCAGACAATTCTACACTCCAAGGCCCATGTCTTTTCTTTCTTCTTGCACAGACAGCTCCTTTGAAGGCAAAATAAGGACAAGGGAAAGGAAGACGGTAAGCACAAAATCATGCACTACATCTTAAGGCTGCCTCTTGCAGGAGGTAGCCTCATGTGATATTCATGTGAAGTGGATTAGATTGAGAAGAGATTCTTGTTGGTAAATATTACAGCTCTTAGGGAACACACAAAGGTAAAAGAATGCAGGTGTCAGTGTAATTCATCCTCCTCAGTGAGAGGTTTGTAAAATCTCTAGGCTGGATGCAGAAGGAACAAGAAGACACATGCAGACTCTAAAGGTCAAGACTGGAGAAACTGTCAGAAAGAGGGGGTGTCTGAACCCATCCAGAAAACAAAAATGCACATCACAGAAGCAGGAGGGCATATATCCTTTCACTGGAATGATATTAAACAATAAGGATCACAGGTTTTACCAGAGTTCTGCGCAGTGTCTGTTTTTCTGCCTGCAGCCTGAAGGATGACAGAGCAAAACACCAGAACGCAGCATTCACACCTGTGTGATCTGTAGTTGCAAATACTGTTTTGCACCTGCAAATTTTTGCCCTGCCCCTATAGGTGCTCTTCAGACAAAACTCCCAACGGTCTCCTGGGGCTAAAAGGTTAAGGCCTGCAACAGCTGGACACTAATACCACATTATTCTCCTTTCAGTGATATAACATACACAGCATCCAAGGCAGAATTTCTGGTGCTGTGTTAGAAAGCATCTCTGATCACATTATCCAGTAAATACGCTGGAGGGAAACAGGTTTACCCCAACTTTCTCTCTTCACCCTGAAATCACATTGTCTATCAGACTTTCATTGGGGGAAGTTTAAACCCTGAATCTCAATCTGTGCTTTCCCATACTCCTAAAGAAGTCCAAAGTGAACATTTTGGCTCAGCTCTGCTTTCAATGTACTCTATATTGCTAGCATCTGGAGTCATATACATGGGCTATCCCAACTCTGAGCCAGGGAAAAAATAGACAGAATGTGCACAAGATTGCTGGCTAGTCCTCCGAAATGCAGCATTCTGAGTATTCTGAGCATTGCTGGCTCTCGTTGTCTCCTCTTTAGGAAATGCTGAGTGTTTTCAGAGCCAGATCCTCAAGGTGACTTTTTAATTGTTTCACTGAGAGCTAGACTGGGATAGGGATAAAGCAAAACTATGTCCAGTGTGTAAAAATCAGATGCAAAGTCTCTAGCTCTCCTCTCCTGCATTCCACTGTAAATGTGAACCAGCTCTACGGAAGTTGACAGAATAGTGCCAGGATAAAACTGATAATGAAAAGAGCAAAATAGCTTTTCTGAGATCTATAAAGACATTACACAGATTTTGTGGACAGTCAAAAAAATACAACAGGAATAAAGGATAGTGCTCTGAAATGGTCTCTATAGTTCCCAACTCATCCCTGTCTGATTTTGAAAAGGAAACCTGACATTAAGTACTGACATGGAATACAGTATGTATTGCCAGAGACAAACTTCCTTCTGGAATCATATTTGATTTCCTTTTGCTTTTCACCATACATTGGTTCACCTCACCTCACAGCAGCTTCTTGCTGCTGTCCACGCAGCCAAGGCAGCTTTGCCTAATACACACCTCCGACAGTTTCCAGCACTGTTTCAGTAACAAGATGAGAGTTAATGAGGCTCAACACACTTCCTACCACACTTTATGGGGAAAACCCCTTGAGTGAGTGCAGGAAATCCATCTTGTAAGAATTACAATGTGGTCTCAGTTCCTCAACTGAGCTGAAGAGCTCAACTGAGCTCAACTCAGCTGAAGAGAATATTGATATTTTTCAAAATATGAAATACTAAATGTGGGGGTTCCCCAGCCAAACATACCTTTCGTTCAATGGAGTAGTTTTTCATTTTGGTGTCATTTAGATTTATGAAATAATTTATTATATACTTGAAGTCTATTGAAAATTTCCCGAAACCAGATTCTGCTACAACTATTTATGCAGGCTGTGCATAGGCAATCCCATTGCTGATAGGAAAAAAAGGTTCTGTTTGCTATGACGGAGGGTGGTCACAATAGAATCCTTCTCAAAAGCCTTTGGAAGGATGGAGAAAAGCAAAAGGATCCAGGTTTCAACAAGTGAATTTTGACAGATAACTAAATTGCCTTGTATCTCAACCAGTAAACCAGGGCAGCTTGCCACAGCCTTGCCACATGCCTTTAACAAACAGAAATTCCTCCATCACATTCTGGGAATAACAATAAAAAAGGAAATCTTTATGAGAGGAAAGCAAATGCAGCTGTGAACTTGGGACAGGTAAAAGGATATGAACATATCGAGGAAAAAAGATATGCAAGAATATAAAGAGAAAAGTACTTTCCCTTAGCAAATTTTTCAGCCATCTGGCTCTTTCCTCTCTCTCTGCCCCAGTCCTTGGGGTTGATGGTCCTTGCAGCACACTTTTCCAGACACACACCAAACCTGACACATGGGCTGCAGCCGCAAGCCAAATGCCTGCTTCCAGATGTGCCTGCTGGCCCCAGGGGAGCTGCTCCCCCATCATACACCCTGCAACCCCAGGTCAGCTGCTAAAGTTTCCTGGGGTACCCAGAAAATAAATGATCACCCAAATCCTGATCCTTCCGTAGGTCTGCCCCTGTTCTGGTTTCAAACAAACATTAGAGAGGGGTACCCTGCCTGCCTCCATCATGTTTCATAGCCCTGACTGTCCCCTCCCTGTCAAGACACAGGCATTTTCTTCCTGCGGAAATCACAGTACAGGACAGAAGAAGGAGGATCCATTTTAGAGAGAGAGGTCCCATCCCTGCACACAGCCAGATGTTGCCAGAATGTGCATCTGAATCCAGAAGCCGGTGAGCAGTTGTGGCCCCATGATTTAGATGTTGTTCAAGTGCTGCTAGAAAAGTCATGTGTATGCAGTTTACAGAAATGGAGCTTTTCTATGAGATACTTTTCCTTCTCCATCAGTAAAGGCAATAGAGAGCTCTTTCTCCTCTGGAGCTTCAGGCCTTGGAGTTCATTTCAAAATGCACACAGTCTTTCGAGATTGACGGAGTTCCAGCTATTGATTTTCTTGACTTGTTCATAAGTTAATATTTACCATAAACATCTCATTGAGAAAATTAAAAGAAAAAACACATTTGCAAAACAGCAGAAGCTAGTGAGATAATGAACCAGACACAACTTTAAACAAGATATTTTAAAAAGCATTAAACCTTCCTTCCCTTTTTTTTTAATTAGTGGTAAAAACAAAAAGGAAAAAAAAAGCACCCCCAAACCAGAATGGTGAGAAGCAGTTTATATTGTTGAGTTCATTACTGTGGTTATTTTGGGAGAGAAGACATTTTTCTCTTAATTCGTGAGCTAGAAATGAGCTCTTTGGAGGCTGTAATAAAAAGATCTCCTTAAAAATAACTGTGAAAAGATGACTTTGCTAGAAAATTCCAAGTGGTTCAGCCATATCCAGATGCCTATGAAGCTTGATTATAGCTTGACTACTCTCACCTACCCTCATCAAAGCACAGCCAAGACCGGGATTTCCCAGGAGCCAGTATCCCACTGGCAGCAGCACAGCACGTGAGGCATATGATAGGCTGGGGCACCATAAGCAAAGGCAACGGCCGTGATGAAGGGCTATGTTGCAGCAGCCCGGCTGGTTGTTAGCACAGGGAGTCTGCCTTGCTCCCCTACAACCTGCAGAAACTGGGGTGCAGGTTGCAGCCCCAATGCAGGCTTTGCTAGTCTGCTGGCCTGGGGGTCCCACACTTATTTGTTGCCATACTGCTCTGGAAATGGCAGTGATCTTTCCTCTCCCCCTTCCCTTCTCCCCAGCCCCTTGCTAGCAGTGCTGCGGTTCCCTTGCTGGGGAGAGCTGCCGACAGGCTCACCGACAGCAAGGGCAACGCATGAAAGAAAACACAGAGCCGACAGAAAAACGAAACGCACATGGCAGGGAATAATATTTCATTTGTGCAGCAGCAGCCCTGCTTGAGCAGTGTAAATAAAGCAGGTTACTGAGATGTGAATATACCACTGTTTATAAATACTAGCCCTTCTGCCCAGAGACGTGCGTGAAGAGAGCTGGACACTCGTGAGGTCACTCCGCCACATTTTATGATTTACATAAATCATGTCAACACCACTAGCAGGAACAGCGGGCGAGCAGGGCTGCATGAAGTGAGCCATTCAGCCTCCTGTCACAGGTCTTAAAACAGGTAGAAGCTGTTAACGGGCCCACCAAATCTCTTAAAATGCAGAGAGGATGAGGGATAATCCAGCCAAGGAAGCAAGGCATGCACCCACCCCATGTGCTTCAGCCGACAGAGGCCTTCCCAAGCTCTGAGGAGCAGAAAGCCAGCCAAAAATAGGGGGCTGGCAAAGCCTAGGAGCTAAACTTGTGATTAATATTTACCTTCACAGAAGATAGTGTGTCCCACCAAGCAACAACTGCTATGAAGAACATGCCTACGTGTCCGGGGATGGTGAAGAAAACGCCCCATGTTTTGCTGCGTGAAGGACCCTTCTTCTCCTTACTTACCAAGCACATCGAAAATGTGATTTTTCTGCCAGACGAATCAATATTCCGGGACTAAACGGAAGCCCCTCAGTAGGTTTGTCTTGCAGCCCAGTGCCTGTGGTTTGGGGGCAGAAGGGGAAGGCAGAGGAGGGGGCAGATTTAGGAAAGCAATGAGCCGCTTCCCACAAATTTTGTTTGACTGCCTGTGGGCATTGTGTCTAACTGGGATTGTGCAATACAAGGCCAAAGCTGCAGCTAAGGATAAAAACATCAGGGACGATTTCCTTTTCCTTTCCACCTTGCAGCCATGTATCACTATGGGGTAGTCCTAATTTTGAAAGACAGTAGTCCCTTTCAGTCCAATTTGCCCGTTTTGGGAAACAAATGATGCCATCAGGGTGGATGCCTGAAACATTGAGGATCTGGCTTGCAGTCTTTAACTCTGCCCAAATTTCAGCTCTAATAACATGTAATTATGTAAAATAATTGTAAAAATTACAATCACACATGAATCATGTATAATTATGTAAAAGAAATGTAAAAAATATAAAAGCAGAACAAAATCCTTATGATACATTGCTGGTATATGGACATGTGCTATTCACTACTCTTAAATACAAGTTGATTTAAAAATATTACTTTGACCATAAATCAACTGTGTTCTGTGTGATTCCTGTTGATCTACAGCTGTGACACGTTCTCAGAGAAGAACAGATGTAAATATTAGAGAAAATTGGGAAGTGCTCTGGGAAATGTTTTTCACTGGAAAATGTGGATTTGTCAAAATCAAAGCCTTAGGGAGGAGATGGGATTTTTTAAATGAAAATGCCATACTCAAATACAATTAGAAAATGTTTTTGAAAATTATTAGAATATCTTCTTTCTATTCTTTCAAAAGAAAAGATGCAATTTTTACACTGAAAGTAAGCTTGTGTTTTGAAACCTAAGCAGGATTACACCAAAAACACAAGGAAAAATATTTAAGTAAAAACTTACCAAAGACCAACATTTCAGAACTAGTCTGGTTTTGATCTGATTTAATTTTGTAATTTTTTTTATGTATATGCAATATTTTTTTTCAAGATTTGCACTTTTAAGCCCAATCTGAGTTCTTGTAGTTATGCAAAAATAAGTGCAGAAAACCATTTTCTTTCACCTATACTGATCTATAAAAATTTCTCTTCAGCAGATCATAGGCAGATCATGCAAGGTTTAGTATCTTCTTCAGAGAAGTTTCAGCAAGATGGAAGGCAGGGGGGAAATCTCAGTCCTTCAGCGCTGGGAGGCCAGGAAATAATCCCTATTCTGCTTCTCCAGTCTCATTCTGGACCCCAAGAAAGGCTTTTTTCCCTAAGGAGAGATGCAGAGATATCTTGCAGCTGGTGCCTTCCCCCTCTACATAGAGGTGTCACCTCGTTAGATTCCTTTCTTGCACAGAAGGGTGGGTGACTTCTGTGTCCTAGTCTGGTCAAGGTCACATCTTGGAGAGCAGGTACCTGCTACCCGAAATGAAGCCCTCACAGAAAACAAGAAGATTTGGTTTTTGATATTGTGCCTTCTTGACAGTGACTTCTTTTGAGGGGCAATTAAATACTAACCACCAGTCTGTTTTAAATTTAGTGGCAATTTCAGTTGTAGTCAGCATCAAGTCAAGGACAATTTCAATTTCAGGGCAGCTTTTATTTCATGTTTTGAAACTGAAAGTACTTTCTCTTCAAGAACAGCTTTTGTTTGTAATAATATAGCCTAGCTGTTTCTTTGTGGTCCTGATCCTGCATCTCAGAAAGGACCTAACTTACAGCCAGAATCCTACTGAAAATTAGGTATTTTCAGTAGGGAGACTGAAGTGCCCTAACCACAGGGCTAGGGCCTTCTATGCATGTCTGTCTTAGTTTGGGGAGGGTTTTTAAGATCCAGGGGGTTTATTCCTCTAAGGCCTCCAACCCAGATCCATAGGCAGGAGCCTTCAGAAAAAGAGTCATCTGCAGTATTCAACTTTGAGTGCAGACCCAGATCAGAGGTTGGGCAGTCTGCAAATGTGTTTTGTTCAGGCATACCATTAAGTTTCCTGGGGGAGTGTGTGTGCATACCCATTTGTTCATGTTTGCATAGCTATACTTCATCTGTCTACAGGCAAGAGCTTCCCTGAGCTGCTTTCCTTAAGATTCGGGTTTTATATTACCAGGTAAATTTCCTTTCAGTTTTATTTGCATGGAGCAAGAGTGACATTCTGTGGTGAGTTAGATTTATGGCAGTGTTCTCTCACTCTCTTTTTCCCCTCCCATAAATACCTCAGGGTACAAACCATCCTCTGACAGTCTTATGTTTTGTTTGTGGCTTCTATCATGGTTTGTGAGAAATAAAAATAGAGGAATTCTTAAAAATATTTCTGTGGCATATAATCTTTAGGGACTGCTTCACCATGAATTCCTGACAAATTCAGATGTCTTTGTACTGATTACTATTTTATGAGAGCAATGCCTGATCATAGTATAAGTATCCAGAAGCATGAAGAGACTATGACATGTTCCTCGGGCTCCACTCTAGTTGGCTCAGACTGTTGTACTTGGAAGGGATGAGGAAACCATGTTCCAAACCCCCACAAAAAAAATAAAGCAGAGCGCTGTTTAAAACAAAGCAGTGGGCTTTTTAGGCACTTATGTGCTCCAGATAATACACCAATGACACTAAATTGAACTCATTTAGCTGTAAACATGATATTACATTTGACAGTTTCCAGTGGTAAAATACCAGACAGTCCATGCCGAGGAGAAAAGAAACAATTCGGAAGAAGCAAAGCTCATCACAAAAGTAGCCACAAAAGGGCCAACAGGAGAAAAAAATACACAAAAACCCCCAGCATTTTTCAGTGGTTTTGAGTCATAACACAGCACAGACACACATGGTACCAAAAGCAACCTGCCCAGTTTGAACAGCAGAGAGCAGACACTGGAGTTTATGTTGTTCCCCTGTTTATTAAAAACGGATGGAAGCACTTGACAGAAAAATCAAACTTCTGGTCATGGCTCATTAATCTCTGTTGTATCTGTCAGATATGTGTGTCTAGAGTTTCAAAAAGGCTCTAGAATCAAGATTACTGCTGAGCTCTGTTGTTTTCTCTAATTTTGAATGAGGGGAAATGCTGCCAATCACATTAGGTGAGAGGGGAGCAGAGGGCTGTGGCTGCAACCCTTTGCAGCAGTCATCTGCCTGCCCCATGGTTTGCATCTGATTTCAGAGACTGCAACTTCTCTTTCCCTTCCTCACCACAACCTGAGTTTTGGCTTGCTCCCTTCCCTCCCTCTCCCCTGAAAACCAGTCTCATTGCCTGCCACTGAAGCATATCCCTCTCAGTGTTAAGGTGATCATGATGTTGATCTGTGGAAGTGGTGGATGCTCCTTCATCCCTGGATTTTGCTCTTGCACACAAAAATGTTAATCACATTAATCTACTGAAGACAGTGGAGCTCCTTCAGTGTAAAACCAGGGTAAGTGATGGGCTCAGCAGGCCTAGAGTGGGCTCAGCAGGACTGAGATGAATATGGTATGAAACAATTAGCTGCAGATGGTATAGGAATCTCGTTTTCTGGAAATACAGATTTTGCCTGGAGATCTTTCTATATATATTGGATTTGTCAAACTGATAATGACTTGAACATTTGGAGAGAGAGGATAACCCACCGCAGGGCCAGATGCAGCTGTGATGGGAAGGATGGAGGATGTATATTAGCCTCAAAATGTGGCTGTCTCCCCATCACATTGCCATGCCAATCTATGGAGGTGGAAGGATGGATAAGGCCCTGATTAGAGCAGGGCAGAGGAGCTCACCTGCGGCCTCCCCTTATGCCATGACTTTCCTTATTTGCTTTGGACATTGCTCATGTCATTCACTCATTCTTTTCTTCCCTGATTTCTTATTTTTTTAATTATCAGTGATGCTATTTCCAGAGCTAGAAAAACTGCCAGGCACTTAAAGGCACAAGATTCATCTATGTTTCACTTAAGTGCAAACAGAGGCAGTTGCAGGAGGAGGTTTTCAGCTCTGTCTACTGAAGGACAGGCTGGGGACTCCTTTCAGTCCTGATACTGCTAGCAAGGGTTCTTCTTCAAGCAGGAACAGTGAGTCTATGCAGCACAAATATAGACACAGACAGAAAAAAAACAAAGATGATCTGATGTTTTTCAACTCCAAGTACACCACAGGCAGGCAGCCTGACCCTCACTGCTCACCAACTGTAAATGGCAATTGCAAGACTCTGTAAAAGGAGTGCTTGCCAGCTCCCTTCTCAATGAAACACATGGAGGTTCCCTCGAGGGGATGTCTCTCCTGCCTGCCAAAGTCTGCCCTCAAGATCAGCCTTGCCTGCTGCGCCAACTGCAGGATTGCAGGCACGGCTGCCACATGGTGCTTCAGATCATATGGAAAGCCATATTCCTGGGGATGTTCAGACATGCCGGAGAACCTGCCTGCATGGCAGTCAGCTGGACCGTGAGCGGGCAGTAGGCAAATGGTAAACAGGAGAGCTTACCCTCCTCCATGTTGCAGCTTGCCATTTCCAAGAGGGATAGGTACAGCCCTGCGTTTCATCCCTAGCAGAGCTTGCCCAGGCAGAACACTTCAAAATCATTTTGAAGACCAGATTTACAAAAGTCTAACCTATTAAGAAACAGAATGTCCTATTAGATCTTAACGGACAGGGTGAATCCTGCTGCCTGCTAATCTGCCCCCAATGTGGTGTACTCTTCTAATCCAAAGAGTACACTCCCATGGTTATAATGTTAGCTCCTACCCCTTAAAATATTGTTCCAGGGAATTTTTAGGAAACTGGATATTTGGCCTATTGATCTGTTGGTTCTTGCAGACATGTGAGTGGCTATACTAGTTGGTATAACTTGCTGTTGCTCAGAGAAGGCTGTGCAGCTATATATACATATTTGCAGCCTTTCTGAAGCTTCTCTGTATTTAACACTTAATTTTTTTCAATAAAGCATAAATGACGTAGGAGCCATTTTCAACAGTCATATCAGCACTTAAGCCCAGATCCTTTAAGCTATTCAAGTACTTATATATATCTACCTCGGCGGAAGTGTTGCAGACACCTCAGCGAGCTAGATGAGTAGCTTCTGCTGAAATCTGCCCCAAGTTCCAGCTTCCCCTCAGTGGCTTAAGTTGTTCTTTTGGGATTTAGATACTGAGATGACAGATACCTAATATATGCAATAGCTGGATGACATGCATAAGGTAAAGATGGGTGTTCGAACATTGTGGGATGCAGGATCATCCTTTGCTGAATGACAGCTCAGAAAAAGGCCACACGGCCCTCCTAGACATCTCCTGGTCATCAATTACCCTGGAGTAAAACTGTCAGGCAATAAATGCTGAGAGGTATCTTGTCACACCCTTGGGTGTGTGAAATCTCCTATGTGAATACAGAAGGTATGGCACAGGGAAAATCGCCATGCCAGCCAGCTTTTTGGGAGCAAAGCCATAGCAGTGAGCCTCTCTGTTGAGAGCAGTGCAGGTCAGCCCAGGTGTAACTAAGAGCAGAGAAGGTATCCATACACCAACCTGGCAGAAATACAAGTTTGGTTCATAGAGAGTGGGGGCATTTTTAATAGCAACTTGTCAGGGAGTTGGACTGTATCTTTCAAAAAGCTGATGTAACTGCTGCTAGGCAGACAATAGCTAAGTATGCTCATTGGGTTGATTCTCTTCCTAACTCTGTATATCAGTCAAACAGGGACAAACTATGAACTCAGGATTTGTTATCTTCTTTCATCCCTTTGGATGCTCGGTTTTTTTCCAGGAGACATAGATAAACCTGAGGTAGCAGGCCTGCTCCAACTCTACTCCTATCACCAGGATATAGAAGATACAGGACACCTTGATGTCCCTTAATGCATTGTGGCAGGAGCATTCCTTTTATTTTCAAAAAGATTTTGTGTCTCCTTGGACAGAATCACAGAATAATAGAATGGTTTGGGTTGCAAAGGAACTTTAAAGATCATCTAGTCCAACCCTCCTTCAATGAGAAGCCAGGAAGTTCCCTTGGGTTATGTAATTTGGTATTGCTCTGCACCAAGAATAACATTTTTAAGCAGCCACCATGACCCTTGCCTTCACAGTTTCCTTTCTGTGCTCTATTGCTGGTAATTTTTTTGCACACATCTGTTATTTGAACAAAATAAAATGTTTTCAAGTGAGTAAGTATATAAAACCAAGTTACTTGTAGTTTGCTGGAAAGGTTAATGGAAAGCAATTAGAAATGTTTTTATGCTTAGGAAAATAAGATGAAGATGTTATCTGCTTTGAACTGTAGAACCACAAAGTGCAAACTCTTTTGTTATTTGAGACAATGTGCCACTATATAAAGATTGTTTTTATGAAGGGAAAGCTAAAAACCCCAGTGATATTATATTCAGTTACTCTGAAACTGCAACCTTTCCCTCTCCATCTCTGCTTCTACCATCATCCATATAAAGCCCTTCTTCTTACCACAGAATATATCAACTGCAGGTCTCCAGTTAACTCATGTGTGAAATGTGCTTGATACCAAATGAATGGATGATCATAAAAACAGTGTTCCTTTTTCCTGGAAACAAAACACAGTGGTGATACGTATTGCTTCTGTTTTCAGGCAAAGACTATAGTACCAGATGGCTAACACAACCATAACAGCTAGCTGCATCTGGATTAAAAAGTTTGAAGGGTGTGAGCTAATCTTTAAAAAATGCTAGACAACTTTTACCTCTTTAAATCATGCTACTGCTCACACTATCTTAGGACTGCTCAAACATGCCTTAGTCATGTTCATTAAGTATCATGAAACTGAACAAAAGGCTAGTAACTATCTTTGTCAAGTTAGAGGTCCTCTTTTGGGATATGATCCAAGATTCACTGAAGGCAAGGGAAGATGTCTCACTGATTTTTGGCCTCTGAACTAGGAGTCTAGTGGTTATTTCCCTTTGTCCACATCTATTACAGCTGCAGATGAAACACACTGGTTAAGGTTCTTTTCCTCTCCAACTAGTCTCTTTGTATAAAATGACTTGGCTTTTCACACTTAAATGTACTTTTCCCCATGAAAATAAAGATGTTTGGGCTAGCTGTGTAACCTGAACACTGATCAACCAGAGAAGAAATATATCTTTTAGCTCTATCTGATTATGAGATACATGAAACAATAATCTGTAGGAAGGCCCTAGGCTTAGCTACATGCACTTGCTTTGCAACAGTCAGGTACCATTTCAAATTAATTTTATTTCAATATCTTTCCAAATCAGCTAGAAATGAAGTTCATACACTGTTGGACAGGAGAGTTGTTAGCAAGGGCTTTGAGGAGGAAAGCATTTTTATTTTGTGAAGAGCAAGGCCAAAGTCTGTGGGTGATGAACTAGATACAGAGAACACTGTTCTTTTCTTTAGAGGCTGTGCCAGACTACTAAGCAAGATTCTGAGTGCTAGCATCAGCTTTGCTTTTTCTTTCCTCTCTCTTCCTGTGATAGTAGCAGCATAGCTTAAAAATTCCACAATTCCCCATCCTAGTCTTTGCACTTGATGGGAAGAGTCTCACAATCACTCAGTGTTTCATAATGTTAAAATATCATAAGCATCTAAGTATTTTTTTCAAGTGAGAACATCTAAAAAACTTCGTGACTCACACCCCGCTCCCCTCCCTCCCCTTATCCCCTCCCCCCCTGCACCCCAGGACAGAAAAGAGGACAGCCTTGCAATACATTATGCTGTTTCTCGAATGTTAGCTATATTAATGGGGTCAGCAGTGACATTTGTCTTGAAAGCCACGCAGTAATAGAGGAAAGTTCTCACACAGTCTTTCTCACAGATGGCGAGACCTGCCAGCAGTTTTATGGCTCAGCAGTGAATGGCTCTGCAGCTGTACGGGTATACCTGCTGGAAGGCTGCCCAAGTGATACAAACAACACGTGTGTCAAAAAACCCCAGCGCCGCTGGTGGCTTCCTTTGTTTAATCTTCCTCCAGGAAACAAAAAGTGACTTGGCTTCAAAACAATGGGAGGGAGGGAGAAAAATAAGAGGAGAGGGTGCTACTGAAAGATTTAGTTAAAGTCTATTCTTCTCTGGTATTTCTCATAGTAGGGGTCAATGATTTAAGTACAACAGGCTTGATTCACTGCCTGGATGAAGCAGATGGGGCAGATCGCCAGCCAGCGGCTTCCAAAGAAAAGCTGTGGAAGGCAGCTTTAACTTTCCTTGCAGACCAAAGGGCCATTATAACAGTGAGAAAGTGGGACCTGACCTGACTTAGCCTTCACTTCCATCTGTTCTGAAGAATTCTTCGTACAGCAGTTTGGATCAGAAGTGCCATCTGAACCATCTCTCTTCTCCATCAGCATCCTGGAGATCCAGTACAGGAATTGACAGACCATCTTCCTGCACAGGGGAGTACAGTGATTGTGTAAGATAATCAGCCCCAGTATGTTGACTTATACTCTTACTTGGAGCCCACTTTATTCTGAAAGATAAAGTACTGCACCAGCAAATTGCAAAACGTCCTCTTGCCCAAAAGACAAGACAGTCTAAGCATGAAACCAGAATCAGCAGTGGAAACACAGACACTGAGATGGAAACACAGAGCCGAGCTTATTTTTTTCAGCATCATGGCCAGCAGCCCAATTGTTGCTATATGTGTTGCAGGCATCATGATGCTCTCAAAGCAGGGAATGATGTAAGTTTACTTATATCATTCTGCTGAGAGTTCTTCTGAAAGAAAGCTTGAGTGAAGGGGTAAAAGTGCTTATTTGGAAGGCTAGTAAGTGGGTAGTAACTGAGATTTCATGGGACAATTAGATACAAGAATCAAAATGATGGCAGCACTTATAGGTCAAGTAGGAATAGGCAGTGAAGATCCAGAAAACTGGAAACAAGCAGTTTATATTAGAAACCAAGATGGAAACTAGAAGAGAGAAACAAAAAGATAAAGGTAAGTTGTAGTCTAAAAGAGTAATTTTTTCAGTAGAAGTCAAAATATATTTCAGTGGCACTCAGCTTTCCATGATTTGACTGTGATGCTTGTACATCTATTATCTAAGACTCCTTTCCCTTCTCAAACCTGAACAGACCATAAGAAATCCCTCAGTGACCTGATTGAGGAGTGTCTGGAATTAATAAACACAAACAGATGCTTCTTATTGAAGCTTTTAGCATCAGTGGTGTGAGCATCACTGTCAGTCTACAGAGAAATCTACAGTATGTAACTTTTCTAGATTTTTAGAGACCCTGCCTTTGAGCTACTAGTACCCATGTTGTTTCTCAAGCTTCTGCAAAGCCTGAGTTATGAGTGTCCATAGTAATAACTGCATGAACCTCTAATGAAAGGGTATTGTACAGATTTCTTCTCCATGTATGGAAAAGTGTGATTAAATTTTCCCATGTCTCTTTGGGCTTATATATTATTAGCAGAAAGACTGAAAGACAAATAGCTAAAAATAAATAGTTCAACCTAATTTTTTCAGTTTTTTCACACCAACATCAGCTTGTTTCTTAAATCTCTGAACAAGTACAGTTAACTGCATTTCATATGTCCAGCATCTACCATTGCTTTTGCTTCCAGCCACAGCTTCCTAGACTCAAAGACAAAGCATTCTTCTATACATGCTCAAGAGCTTTGATCCCATACCTCACACTCTGGGCAGTTACTTCCCACATAGTTCAGTGCTCTACTAATTCTGAAGAAAACTACACTTGCTGAAGTCCAAAGGGATCTTAATTTGGGATTCTTGTTTTCCATGGGAGTTATATATGCACCAGACTACAGATATCCAGCAACAAAAAAGTGCAAACTGCATCTACAGGGCCAGAAAAAGACAAAAATTATGGAGGAGTTTGATTCCATGGTCTTGGGACAACAGCAATCCTAGGACTAGGTAAACTCTTCATTTCTCCTTTCTGCCCTGCCCCAGCACCTTAACATCAGTGTATAATTCTTCAATTACCTCTCAACTCAAGCAATGAAACCTTGACTATTTTGACTTCAACTGACTTTAAAGAACTGGATCAGAATGCATGTATGACAGATAATAACTTTAACTATAAAAGCAATAAAAATGTAGAAGGCACTAGCTGTGCAATATAGTCCCATTAACATATCACACCAAAAATCTTAATTTTAGAATTTCTTGAGGTAATTTTAACTATGCAGTCTTCACATTACACTAGAAGTCCTCCTTGTATAACACCCAGGGTGGCACAGCAAGTGTAGCAGGAACTGAAATGTGGGCTTCTGAGTTTAGTTACTTTAACCTCTGCTGCCTGAGCTTAAAGATGGCAGTCAGGAGAGACACAGAGTGCCAGCGTGGGTTACAGTAGCATATTCTTTAGTTTTCTGCTTCTCACATGCTTGTTTTCACAGCAGAAAAGGAAGATCAACAGGCCTGAAGGAAATAGGATGCCAGTGTTTCTGGACTTGAAATAAAATAGTAAGACTTATTCTGAGTATTAAGACACATATGCATATATGGGGGTTGGGAGTGAGCTAAAGAAAAATACTCAGCACGGGTGTTATGGAGAGAAAAACAGTGTCTGCTTTGACAGTTAGTATTTGGTGCCCTCTTCTGCACCCATCCATATTTTTAAAGTTCTTTAAAATGAGGAGAAGAGCATCTGTCTGTCGTCCATTTCCACATAGCAGTGCTTTGCTGCTAGGGGCAAAGGGTCATCCTAGCAGATGTCAGCCATCGTGGTGATGGGGGAAAGTAGAATCTTTTTTTAGGTGAGAGGAATGAGTGTGATAATAGAGAATAAAAGGGTGTGAATAGAAATTAAATAATATTTAACTGAGATTTCAGTTATGACATCTAAATTATTATATTAATAAAAGTAGATTGTATTTTGATTGTGACTGAATAAGAAGCATACCATGTATGTAAGGTATATAATCAGTCTAATCACACACTGATCCCAGGACAATCTCATCCCAACTTTTTATGAAATTACAAATAACATAAAGTGCACACAATTCTTCATAGTAATTTAAATGTCACTTTGCTAAATGAACTTGAAGACAGATTTGCACTTCCTGAATGCAGAATCATTTCAATATTAATTTCTATTTTTTCCATTACTGAAAGATAATTTTTTGCTAGAATTTCAAATACTTAAATCCAAAAGGTTCACTAATTCTGGTCTCAGCTTTTGAGATCAGAGAAATTGAAAAGCTTTCTTACTACCTTTATTTTTCTACCTTGAATTTCATTTTAACTTCAGATGCAGAAAGCATTGCAAACATCTTACAGCAGTTCTCTAGCAGTCTGACAAAGCCTGGGCAGCTCTTGTTTCCTGCAACAGTATTCATTTATTTTGAAGAGGGATGATATAGATGTTATCATTGTGCCAGCTCACAGTTCCTCCACTGAGAACTGAAGAGAATGGTATCTAAACCATAGATGTTGTTGTGACAGTGACAAGCCTCAGGTTCCTGTGCAGCAGTCCACCCGAGCCACTGACCCGGGCAGGGTTGCTCAGAAACATTGCAAGAAACAGAAAACTGAGGTCTGTTTTTACCTTTCCTGGTATGTCTCTGTTCCTGTTTATTGCTGGTTGACTTCATGAGAAGAAATCCATTTGACATTTTAAGAGATACTTTCTTGGATACATAGGTTTGAGCAGCTGCTGCTAACCTCCCCTACAGTTTTGAAGCCAGTTTGTTTTCAGTCAAGTTAAACCTTAGAGCCAAAACTGTCAAACTTGGGTGACTACATTCCACAGAGAGACATGAAAGCAATTGGACAGATTTTTGAGGATGAAAAACAGTCTGAGTTTGGATCATATAAGCACCTCCAAAATCAGGCCATTCATTTAAGTGAGCAAATATGTATTTAGACTCCCTAACAGATTTTTTTTTTAATTGGGAAAGGCTGGCTGGTATTTTCAATATCCTCAACAGTGAACTGGCATCCTCACTAACCTGTCCTTGTCACCTTCCTTCTTATTTTTTAACTTTGGAGTAGAGAAGATACATCTGTAGTGTAATGACGAGGTTTTATATGTATGTCAGAGAAAATGTAGAATGGAGTATATGACAGAACAAGGCTTAGGAAAATATGCAGACTAGCACTCTGAGCAGGTGCCCGACCTCAAAAGCACACGCAGACACAGGCACCCAGGCAAGCTTATCCCAAATCTGACATATTATTGTCACTAAGCAGATCTGAGCAATATAAGGAATTTTGCCATATTAGATCTGCATCTTACTGTGCAGGAGTGCAAATCCCAAATGCAAAAGCATCTCTGCAAAGGAAACTTTAGCTTAACTGTTGCCCGAGTTTAACTCATACACAGGATCCTAACCTCATCGTGGCGAAGCCTGTGGTGCTAACTAGCTGGCCCACTAATGGATGCAGCCTAACAATTGATCTCCCTGTAGCAGGGACATATGTTTGCTCCATGGGAAAACTCCAAGGGTATACAGTCCTTCAGTGCCTTCTGCTCATCTAAAGAGGTCAGCCTTTTCTTATAGACAATTAACTGGGGATGTTTTGTTTTGTTTTGTTTTGTAGCTTGCTCCAGTAAAGAAATCCATAGGATGCCCATCCACAACTGTTAGTATTACATACAAGCATAGCGTGGACAAAACAAACTCTAGTGTTATTTCACAGTGTGGTTGCTTTCAAGCAAGCAGTGCTTATATAAACAGAGTAATTCAAGCACGAATAATTCATGTTAACTTTTCACTGAAGACACATCCATCAGAGGTACATAGGAAGTGATTTTACCCTTGCTTTGTTTTCATTTAGGTCTCTAATTAAGAGAAGTTAAGCTAAACAAGCTTGAATAGGATTCAAAGTGTCAGCCTCAGGGATTATTTTCTAGTTTACCTAGATCAAATAAAATTCAATGATCTAAACTTTTGGAACATTTCTAGCAGTGACAAGATCATGTGTGTAGTAGCAAATATAAGCACAGACTGCAAAAATAGATTCGAGAGCTTAAACCACCTCTTTTTGTAATGTCTTATACTTTTATATCTTATGGCCATCTGCAGCTAAGTGGAGCTGGCCATCCAACAAAGGGACCACTCAGGTCACTGAAATATGGAGTTGCCCTTTGCTTGTATTTGGATAACTCTGATGGATAAAACATTGCTGAACATTATTCAGGAATGACATCAAACATTTTGCCTGCATGCACAAAAAAGAGCAGTCTAGACTGAGAGGAGGCTTTCAGCATTCTTATTTTCTACTCAGCTTTGCCAAAAAAGCCTCTTTTTGAATTAGTTATTAAAGTATTTAAAAATATTAAACCCAAACTGCATTTAAATCTCAAATAAGGATGAAGTACTAGTGGAAAGAGGAAGGACATTTCCTCCTTTTACCACAGTACCTACAGTTTTTGAAGGTGATTAACTGTTGAATGCTCTAACATTAAAAGGATTCCTAAAAGGCATTTTATTGTGAGGATTCCTGATTTAATGAGGTGTTCTAGGAAGTAATCAGCTGTTTTACTATCCTCTTGGGGTAACTATTTCTCTGCTACTGTAAGCTCAAGTAGTATTCATATCAATGTAAGCAAGGTTATGGCATACAATCTGAGAATAAACTGTGTGGAAAGTGGCTTATAATATGCATCATCTAGATAGTAAAAATATGTGCCATTAATAGAATGTATTTACAAAGACAACAAACAAATATCATGGGTAGGCTGCTTAGCAGAAATGGGCTTTATCACTATGTGATCATCATGTTCCTCTAACTTAATATAACAAAAATAACTTTGATGAGTCAATTAAGAACATGAGTTCAGAAGCAAAACAGTTGAGTCTTCCTTTTCAGTGTCAGTCTGTGCATGTCGGATCAACTGCCTCAGTGTTTAAACTGCTTGCCTTGTGTCACACTGCATCAACCAAAATAGGCAGAGGGATTTGTGCTACAAGTCTCTTCTTTAAAGAGGAGCCTTGCTTGGGGTGAATTTCAGAGGAGTTACACCAAGTTTGGAAACCATTTTCTGTATCAACTGGTTTATCCAGGCTATTTTTGCTTGAGTCTGTTCTTATAGATTTCAGAAGCTAGTTCTTCTACTAGGCCTGGCAACAAGATTCTGAAAAATACCCTTTTTAATTCTAAATATCACCTAATACAACCAGAAGTTAAAAATAATAGCAATATTCTCAGTCCAAAGGCCATGAGGAAAACACTCTAACCTGCTATCTAAGGTGGCTCTGCACTGATCAAAAAACATAGGCTCCTTAGGAGAACAGCTTCATTGATCTAATTCTATATCTATAGTATTCTGCTTACATATCCTTGGCCTTTGCACAAGGATTGAGCCCAAGAGCTAAAGTGTGTAGTAGCTGTATCCTGAGAAATTAACTTGGATATCATCTGAATAGGATGAGCTGTGGAAGTGTGTGTTGCCACACAGCTCCCCAGAGATCAGGGCAAATGTTACCTTATCTAGCACTAACCATCTCAGCACTTTGAGGGAGACAAAGCCAAAGCCCAGGCTACCCAGTCTGCAGCATGAGGAAAACATTTCCCAGCAGAGGCAATACCTGTACACCAGGACCTCAGTGTCATCATGAAAGGGAATCTTAATATCGGTAGGGGTTTTCTCCTATGTATCCTGAAGCCGGGGCATAGAAATCAGACTCCTTGGCCTACATCTACACAATTCTTGGTACTCTCTTACTGAGCCAGTCTCTAGGATTATGTACTAATAATTTAAATAGTTTCAGGGAAAGTTCCTGGGCAAGGGAAGTCCACCAGCTATACTGTAAAATTGCAGCTAGAATAGTTAAAAATAGTTGGAATAGTTCCAGACACAGCTTTGGTCTGTGCTGAATGGGACTTTGCCAAACATAGTTCAGCAGGTGGTGTGGATGTGGATCCTCTTTGCTGAAGGGCAAGAGCTTTATTAGTGTAGTTGCAAGCCACTCTGTTACAGCTGGTCTCAGTGCCAGAACAGGGCCCCAGGATGCTTTGCTTACCACCAAACATAGTCTAAGTGCCTGCCAACTGAAGACATACTTGGCCTTTGCACAAATTCAGGATCAGATGTGAGACATTCTCCAAAGGCCTGGAGACACTGAGAGAGTGGATGATGAATCAGACCATTTCATTCACCTCCAGAACTCCAGGGCACTCTCTGACATGCCTCTGGAGAGCAATACCTTGTCCACATGTACTGCTGTTAGCCTGAGTTACACTTCCTGATGAAAGTGAGGCAAGTATTGCTTTTCGTGGCTATCAGAAACAGAAATAGAAACACATGGAGCAAGAGATTGCTGCTGTTATAGGCTATACAAAAATGAAAAGGGTTATATATCTTCCCACCTAGGTGTTCATTTCCATAGTCATAATTTTCAGATGAAAGGATATGTCCTGCTGCAGTTTTAACTTACAGAGATATGGTTTTCAATAAATACATACTGTGGCCCATAGAAAGTACAAATCATGTCCCTTGCTACTATGCAATAAACCTCCTGGATACCTTTTATTTAATTAATCAATGCATAGTGAGATTTTTATTTTAACATCAAGTCACTCCTTAACTATTAGAGCTCACTCCCTGGAGAGAAATGTCCCCAATTACCATAATTATCATATAGTTCAGCTATTGCAATTTTATATTATGCATTTAACTTCTGGCATCATAAAACATGAGGAGCAAAGTACACATGATGTGTCCTCCTTCACAACTTAAGAGTAGCACCACCTACTTCCTAGCTTTGCACATTTTTTTTGTACTTTCGATATGGGATTACATTAACACCAGCCATTTTTCTCTATTACTAAAGTAAAAGAAAGCATTTGTTGGTTTCAAAACCACTTGCTCTGAGCCATTCCTCCACTATGGCAACCAGTCAAAAACTGTATACTCAATTTTTAGAAAAACTGCCAGAGAAATTTCTGAAATCACCATAACAGGCTAGTTTGTGAATTGTTCTTTCAGAGCTTACATGTATAAAAACTTCTCAAACAAAAGTCTTCTGTCTATAGGGACATTCATTCAACTTGTGTGACTTTCCCCATTTATCTTTAAGAGGTGGGAACCATCTCTGTTACGATGGCACTGACATACCAGGACCCCTCCCAGCAATAGTAACATATGAGATGCTTTCCAAGAAAGAAAACGCTTTCCAAGAAAGAATGGTTTCTCTGCAGTGGTAGCCTACTGGCCAGATGAGTTATCCCAGAAATTCACTTTGTGAATATACTTATTCTTCTGTGTCTTCTTCAGAAATTTTTCTAGATATTTACTTGAGGAAAGATCAGGACAGGTCACAGTTGGAACTTTCAAGATAACCTTGCCACTCAAAACATAGAATTGCATTTTTCGATTAAATACAATTCACTTGTATATTGTACTTTTGATATTAGATGTTTTAGTTCTTGGTTAAGTAGCCTAAGGATGTATTTAAGAAATTTATTCTATGCCTTTTTTAATATGAGTTTTTATTCTCAGTCTTGTTTATTTATATGTTTTGGACACACACTACAACTTGCTTTCTGCCACAGACTTCTGTCCCACCATCATCATCTGTTTATTTTTACTCCTAAATGCATATTTGGAATTGTCACTTAAGAGAAAGCATATTTTGTCAACGTCCTTTTCTGTTCTACTTTACTCAGTTCTGTTTATTTTCTTTCCATATCTTCACTTCCATTTCTTTAAATATTGACTTAGAAATTCTTTAAATCTTAAGTAAGAAAAAAGACAGACATCTTTACTGCTTTGTGTTAGAATTACTCATAATATACTATATATGCCCATGCAATAAATAAATTTAAAAAACAGATTTTGTTCTAAATCAAGAAAATCTACCACAAATAGAATCATAACAGCTTGTTAGCAGAAAGTGAGAATATTGCCACGGTACAAAGGTTTCTAGATTTTTCCAAAGATAAGTAAAACAATGAGATAGTGGTGTGAAAAGGAAGAATCTTCAGATATGGAATATGGAGGAAGGCTCAAGAATGTGAATTCATTTGATGCTACTAAAAACATTATCCTATTCCAACAGTAATGTTTTTATAGATTAAAATCCTAAGTATAACTACCAGTCTAAGAAGAAGTTATTTTGAAAAGATGAACCATCTTCTTATAAAATTGGTTTTCATTATTTGAAAGCATTTGGCTTCCATCTGCTACAAATTATAAAGCAAGCACGGAATAGGTACAAAAGATGGAATATTAATTACTCTTTTTATTCTTTTAATTGATTTATGGACATAATCTTGTTTTAGCAGAAACAAACACTATATATTTTGGTGTAATGAGCATATTTTTAAGTAAAAAGAAGATACTTCCCTGCTCACTCCCTTTTACAGCTCCTCTTTTGGATTTTCAGATGTTCAGACAACTTTAACAGGGTTCAAAAAGGCTGCAAGCTGCCTATACATAACTTCATATAATGAATCAACTATTTATTGGCTGGCACCCACAAAACATAGCTAGGATTTAACATTTAATCATCAGTGTGCTTGCCATGCTGGCAAAGCACCTGATGAATCTTTGCTGGCCAGGCCACCTCAGTCATGGGGGAAAAGGCTGATCTCAAGGGCTCCTGAGGATGTCCCTCAGCATGACAGAGCTGCCATCCCCCACCTCAAACTGAAAGTCCCTGGCCTGAAAAAATACCACTAATTGATCATGGACCTGGTTTCTTGTTTTGTATGGTCATTAATGGCAACAGCTTTGTTCACCAGGTAAGAAATCCTTCAAATAAATACAGCAGCACAATCCTGGCCTTGGCTCTGTTCTAAAGTGAATTTCAAGAGAGTGGAATCCTTCCATTTTTGCAAATATGTCCAGGTTCAAAAAATGCAGTGCTATTTACTTTCAATTTTCTTATAATATTCCACTCTGTATTTCTGTTAATTTGTTTCACTGACCTTAAACTTAACTGCTGAAGATTCCTAAATTTTACACTTTTCTGAATACCATATTCCCTAACAGTAACAGCAGTGCCATTACTCAGTGACAGTGATAAGCTGTTCTATGTATTCTATCAGGTAAAACACAGCATCATCTAGAATTAAACTTAACTGAAAGATCTAACAAATATTGCAAAGAAGATTTATGAATTTGTAAAGGTCTTCTAATATTTAAAAAAAGACTCACTCAGATATGTTGATTCTTTTTGCTACATTTGCTCTACTACTGGAGTGAAGAAGCAAAATATTTATTGTCTAATTTTCAGTGTGAATATGAGCAGACCAAAATTTGATTTTACTTAAGAATGTCAAACAATTCGATTTTGTACATCAAATATTTGCATTAATCTGAGAAAAATGTCTGAAGTTCATTTTGTGTTTGTGAACATTCTCAAAAGAATTAGAAGGTGCTTAAAACCTCTTTCAATAAACATAAATAAACAATTTAAAAAGTAACAATTAAACTACTTATAATTTGCAGAAGATTTAAAACCAAAAAAGGCAAAACAACTTTTGTTTCCCTAAGCATGTTCCTCATTGCAAAGCCAACTATTTGCAGGCTCTAATAAAGTATTTAAAATGTGAGAGCTATCCTAATTATGCTTTACCAAGTAATTCCTCATTTAATTTCATGTAACAGAAGAGTTAAATGTAGTTGACTCCTCTCTCCTGTTATTTTTATTGTTTGAAACTGTAGCTTTATTTTCCATCGTATCACATTTTCCCCAACAGTAGACTCTGAAAAATACTTTTTTCTGAAGGTTTCTTGCATTTAAAAATGTATATTATTTTTTCATATTTGCTCAGAATCTCTACATTCCAACAGAAACTCTTACTGAAATTCCTGTTTCATTAACTTTTTTCAGCGTATCCAAATGAGTGGAAAACTAGCAATCACATCCCAGGAGACAGTGAAGTCCTTTCCCGAGAGATATTTAATCATCTTATGCATTTTGCCTTTTTTTTTCCCTTTTTTTTTTTTAAGTGAACAGAAATAATGTAATCTGGTTAAATCATATTGTAATCTAAGTACAGATTGACCTTTCCTTGTAACTTTATAAATGACTGAGAAGGATTGGCCTAAGAGACAACATGTCTGGCATCTTTAAAATATGTTGGAGCCTACTTACCTCTGCAAGGTTCAGGATAATTTGCTGCCAACCAACCATGTCCAGGTGCATTGTGGCAGCACATTATAAATGACACCTGACTTATGTCATCAATAAGTAAATCAGTCAGCTTGTGACTATGCTCACAGAAGCTGGAGATCCTTTCTCTTTTCCCACTCAAAATCTGCAAACATTCTCCCCCGTTTCACCTCCCATTTTGAAAATCTGAAAAATATAGTTGCTCGCTGCAGATGTTCAGATTTAGGCTGACATGCAGTATTAGATTCTCACATGTAAGGAGGTGATGATTCAGACAGTTTCTACTGACACGTATAATAATCTTAATTACGTGTGCTATCTCATGAGTTAGCTCCAGACTGCATCATTTGCCTTCTTAAGAGCTTTCATTGATGGTTGGAGATGGTAGAGCAACAGATGCCAAAACAGAGACTGCCTTTCTACCTGCAGGTCAGGTTGACAAGGGAAAGTGTACAAGAACATTTTCTTCTCTTCTCAGGATTATTTCCCGCAGCTGGAACTTGGCCCAAAGTGGTCAGTGGATGACAGGTTCTTCAGGTAGGCACAAAATACTTGTAAGCAAAACTGTTTTCCAAGTGCCAGCTTGGTTCTCCAAGAGCAGAGTACTACTTCTGCATTTGGGTTAGCTATTGCACTGAAGCATGAATGTTAAAGAAACTTCTCATGCTTAATTCCCTCTCAAACACACAAGATTATTGTGGACTAAGCTCTTCTACTTGTCCAGTAGAACAATTTCCATGTGTCATGTTGACTGGGTCTTCAGTACTGGCACCCATAGGGTAAACCATAAGGTAGTGCCTTGTTGCTCCAGTAAGAGAGAAGCCAAAAAGAATGACCAGTTCCTTAGTCAGAATAGGTGGGTTAGACAACTGTATTATGTCAGACATATGGTTTTGCTGGACACTTTGTAGCCTTGACATAGACTCAATAGAAGCACATGAATTCTGTAAAGTGTTCTATAGCAAAAAAAGGCAAATTATTTTCTTTTTATTTGAATATAATGGTCAGAATGTTGCAGCAGTGCTTGGTGGTTTGAGGGGTTTTTTCCCCCTTCTTAATTCAGATCCAATTTATCATTCTCTTTCCTTGTTATTTCTGATAAAGATGGATTGTATGTATTTCTTTAGACTTTCTGTAGAAGGCCTGATGACTCAGAAGCTTCTTTTGCTGCGGATGTTTTAAAACCTGAAACCATTTAAGTCATAATTTCTTGTACTTCATTATTTCAGAAACTGGTTCAAAGCCTATTACAATAAAGTTAAAACTTCTTTTTCAGCTCTGAATTGGTTGATATTTTGGTCATTTTTTTCATTTTGAGAGAAGAAATTTAATTCTGAATAACTACCTGGTCCTCTTTAGAGCATCTCCAAGAAGCATGGAAAAGTGCAAGGTGTTGGATCTGCCATTTCCTGAACTCCAAAGACACTGAGAGACCCACATTTATTCTCCAGCTTTTCGGCTCTCATCCAGCTGTCAGAAGGTGAGTGCAGCCTCCTGTCAGACTAGTTTGTGGCTAAGGTCACCATGTCCTCAACAACTTGATCTCCTCAGCAGCATTAACTGAGTGTCTGGAACCACAGCACTTTATGGGACAGTGTTTGGTCATTGATCATCCACACCCTGCATGATTTTAATCCAGCAGGAAGGATGTGAGGCCGCAGCAAGGTGCACGCCAGCCTTAAAAACAAAATGGAGCGTGCAGTCTGACAAAGATACGGATAAAGTTCACACCTTTCAGCAGCATCCATAAAACTGGACAATGGCAAATCCCTTGTGTTGTCCCAAGGAGGGTATGCTCTGAGATGTACTTTCTGGTTTGGTTATCTGGTGAGGTAGACAGGACTTTCAGTGTCTATTCCCCATCTATAAATGAATTTTGGGAAGCATATACAATCTGAAAAACTACTGTTTTCACCTATTTATTCTGAATATATGTATGTATCCAGCCCTTAGAAAAATCAATAATGAAAAGTTTATAAATTTGAACAGGTTCAGACATGGGAATAGCAATAAATTTCCTTCTGCATGATGAAAGGATAAAACTACTATTCCTCTGTGTCTGTTTGCATTTCTGTTTCTATTTTGGGCTGTTCCCGGGGAAGGTGGCCCTAATCAGCACTGATGTGACTCGATCGAGGTCACTTTGTCTCTAGGCCAGTCCTTAGGCCTCTTTTATTTAGAAGTACAAGCACTGCTTCTGGATATAATGCCAGCTCTGACTCAAAGATGCTGCTAGGATCAGTAATGACATTAGTCTAATTATACAAAGACAAAAAAGTCAGATGCAAACCCTCTCTAAAGAACAGCTCCAAATGATTCTATTACTGAAATACTGAATCAGCAATAGGAACAGTGATAAACATATGGAGGCAAAGTGTATGGTAGACAAATGACAAAGACACATTACATAGTCTAAAAGCACTTGCCAACTAAAAATAGGCCCAGACACTGCATTTGGATCTGTTTGGGCTGACTCTGGCATTCATGTGGTATAAAACTATCTTCAGATGCCTCCAAATTACATCCATACAAGTTCTCTTTCTGAGAAGTGTTTGTAAATGCAATGGGGTCTACCCAAGCACATAAATTATGGCAGAACTGGAACACAATATTGCAGAAAAGAACATTTCTCAAAGTGCTTTGCAGTGCTCAATAATATCCATAAACTGTGGGGGGGGAAAAACCCCGAAACCAACCAGCAACCCTCAGACTGTGAAGAAAAGATGAAAGAGATGCAGAGCTGTGATCCATAATGTTGTGAAAATCTGGATAACACCACCTTTCATGGAGAAGGAAAGCTGTGGTAAAGAACAAAACAGGGGGCACTGCTTTACAAGCAAAAATCTCTGGCTATTTTTGATTTACCTTTACTAATTCTATGCTCAATCCAAACCATTTTCAGTATAAAGTGAAATATGATGCCTTTGTATTTGGTGTTGTCACGCAAGCTTGCTTTATTTTTATATTTGATAAATAGTGTTGGAATAATGATTCTTGAAATCTCTCTCACAACAAACTTGATTGACAGCCCCTTGAGTGCTGTGCCTTTTATAGTGTAACATAATTGACAACCCTTAGGTAGCTAGCGTATGCAGTCTATGAAATGAAGTGTGCTCATTCCACATTTGAAGAAAAGTAGGTGCAATGAAATAGCTGTTCTTATTATTAGCCTTTTAAAATAGAATTTATGTGTTTGCATTAAAGAAAACATGACTTCTGGATATATCAGCCTCAAGCCTTTCAATAGTAACGAAGAAGAGCAATGCAAAACAATTTCTGTGTCAAAAAGCACACACGCCATAAAATATCTGGAAATCACTTAACTGGAACAGAATTAAAATACTGCCAAATTTTCTGCATTTTAACACGTTTTTTTTTTCAGACATACTGATCAGCTTCTGAAACACAAAGCTTTCTGTGAAGCCACTCTTCTCCAGTGCTTTCCCTGGCCAAAATCTCCAACTTTTTGTTCAGCGCTGGACCTGGCTGTTCCTAAACTTCCCTGGGTCTAAAGAGAATCCAGAAAGTGGTTCTGGTTAGGCTCTGAGAAATGTTCTTGGCATGTGGATGCTCTAACATCCTCAGATTCTGCCACTTACTACTCAGCCCCTGGATGAGCTCTGGTGATCGCTGCCCTTTTTGGTACACATGACCCAAAACTTCAGCCAAAGTACTTATAGCTTAATAAAGAAAAACACAAGGAAAAGAGAAAATAGTTTATAGGAAGAATAACTTTATTTCAGAGTTCCAAAACAAATCTACTCTTTTATTTCTGTTTAGAGAAAACTTAAAAAAAAATTTAGGCATTTCTTCAGAAATGGATTTGGATTAGGTCATCCTGGAAAATTTTAACTTTCCTATAACTATTTCCTTTGTTTTCTGATGCATGGAGTCCCACCTCTCTGCTGCAGGTTAGCTTGTTCTGTTGCAAGGCAGCAAATCCTACTACGTCCTCGATCAAGTTCTTACCTTTTCTCCTGCATGAGTTTCTTTCATACCTAAGACTAAGATACAGTCTTTAGGTCATTACCAGTCAGGCTGAGCCTGTTACATGCATGAGTCAGGGGACAGCCTGAGGGGCACATCTGTAGTATACGAAAATTCTTGAGCACAAACCTAAGGCTGACCTTTAGTTCAAAGTTGCTGATTGCTTATATTACCAGCCTACATGCAGACAGGCCTGAAGTGCAATTCAGGATGTCCTTCTGTAATTAGAGACGGGATTTGTAGATAACATGAGCTAAGGTTACTGGTATGGGCGGTGATAGAGATGTGTGGCTCTCCAGCTCACTCTCTCGAGATGTAGTAGAAAAGATGGCAAGGATGGAAGTACTAGGTCACACCAAAGGTCCATTGAGCCTGATGGCCAGTGATGGATGGTTCCAGAAGTCCACACAAAGGCATCATTTTATCAATGTCAGGCCATCCCTCAAAGACACCACTCCAAAGTTTTACTATGCCAAATCATATGCTTAGTCTCATTACTTAAGTCCAAACCAAAAGCAGGTAATGTGCCACAGGCAACAGTCACCAGTTCTGTGATTCCATAGAGCATGATGAGCAAGTTGCACAAGGAAATGGATAACCAGGTTTACAGTTGGAACAGGTCCCTGGAGTTGAACATTGATCTACTGGGCTCATAAAGGACATCTCTGCCACACAAGTGACTAAAGATCCTCAGAGGGCTTAGTGAAGTATTGGGGTAGTTGCAACGAATTAGGTAAGCATGTACAGTCTGTCAAATAAATGCAGAGATAGAAGGAGAAGTCCTCTGGAGTTAATCTTGGGATAAGTAGATTAAACATGGTTTTCTTGCATTTCCCTCCACCTCTGCCTTATCAAATTTTTGACAGAAGGATGGGGTGCAGGTGCTTGAGCATGTAAATAACCTCTGCTCATTTTTATCCTACTTTGGCTTGTGCTAAAAACTGATTTTTAACTGGCAAACCCAGACTCCTGCCATTCAAGTAGAAGTGGCAATCCTTCCACTAGAAGGAATCTTTCTGAAACATACCAGCAGTACCCACCACAGAAGTACATTTCCTTCAAAGCATCCCAACTACATATACTCCTGATCAGTCTAGAAACTACTCAGTCAGGCACCTCTGTACAAGTGTCTTCCAGAGAGAAGCAAGCCCAGCAAAATTTTTCGCAGCAGCAGGATTTTTGGGAAATATACCTGAAATTTGTGTAAAAATCTTCTGCCCTGAAGGGTCAACCGTCAATTTCTAAGGGCTGAGAGCTCTAAAGATCCAAGACCCAACAAGGCCCTTACCTTTAATTGCTGGACTCCACGCACACAAAGGTCTCCATTCAACAATATGCAAGAACAATTCTGCAACCCCCAGCTGAAACCAATGTCCTCCAATAAACTGAAACCAATAACTTCCAATGAACCACAATGTCTTTGAAATCATGCTCCAGATTGCAAAAGCATTTAGGATTTTTTCACAGTGAGCATAGGAATAGGTAGATGTGGGAAATCAAGTGAGTTGGATTTGCATCAACTAGTTTCAAGTATAAGAGGGCAATGCTTTATAGATGGCCTGCTGCTAGAGTTTAATTTACAACTAACTACATATGGGGAATAAAAACTATTCACTCTGGCAGTGCTTTGTTTCTGTAGAGCTGACAGGAGTGAGAGGTAGCAATTGCTCAGCACAGTGAGGACCGAAGGGCTCCTCTGCTGCTGAACAAAGCCAAGCCACGGGGTGACAGTGATGGGCCATACCCATCACTGGCATTCTCCACCCCTTCACCTCTGCTGGCTGCTTCAGGAGATGGGTCAGTGGGACTGTGACTGTGACCCAACCCCCTTTTTCTCTTCTGGAGAAACAGCTGGTAACCAAATGCCATTCCTACATACCCTGTGAATGAAAGCACGGCTGCAGTTCCCAGTGCTTGGCCAGGTGCGCACAAGAGACGTCACTGCTCTCCTTCAGTGGGAAGCTCAGTGTAATGTATCCATGTCAGTAAAACTACTCATATTTTCATTTTCACAGTTGGCAACTGCAAGAATAAATACACCTTTCCAAGCATCTTCTTCTTGACCTCCCTGCATGGATGACTTCCCTTACCCATGCCTAGTTTTCTTACAACTTCTTTTATACTCTGGGGGGAAATCATACTTACATGTGTGTGAGGGGAAGCAATGGCCACCTGTGAAAAACAGAATAGAAATATAAACCTGGAAAAGCAGAGATTCACTTCCAGAACTTCCTCTCAAATAGTAACTGCTTCTAAAAGGAAGGTCCCAGTAAGCCTAAAGTAGAACTTTTTAAAATTCAGTTTTTAATAATTTCCACTTTTCCAGTAGTAGAAAACACTATTGACAAAATCCAAACACCTGTAAGGTTGTATCCTATGTTACTTGGGGAAACAAGGAACACTCTCAGGCTCTCAAGATTCAATGCCTAGACTAACACCACCTTGGGAGGTGACAGTATTGACACCTCCCTCCCCTCAGCAAGGCCAACTGCTGTGTCTCTAAATATGTGGTCTAGAGAAGGACAATGGAGTTGGTGGAAGGTCTGGAGCACAAGACCTGTGAGAAGCAGCTGATGGAGCTGGGGTTGTTCTGGAGGAGGCTCAGGTGTGAGCTTATCACTCTCTACAACCACCTGAAAGGAGGTTGCAGCCAGGTGAGGGTCGGTCTCTTCTCCCAGCCAACCAGCACAGGACAAGAGGACATCTTAAGCAGCACCAGTGGAGGTTTAGGTTGAACTTTAGGAGGAATTTCTTCACAGAAAGGGTGATTAGGCATTGGAATGACTGCTCAAGAGAGGTAGCAGAGTCACCGTTCCAGAAGGTATTTAAGAAAACACTGGACATGGCACTCGGTGCCCTGGTCTAGTTGACATAGTTGTGTTCGGACATAGGTTGGACTTGATGGTCTCGCAGGTGTTTTCCAACTGAACTGAATCTGTGATTCTGTGATTTTTTTCCATGGGAAAAACCCTCCAAAACTCTCAAAAGACCCAACAACAATAACAACAAAAAAAACAGTGAAAAAAAAGAGGTGAAATCTGCCTTTTGCTACACATCTCCAGAGCAGTGGAGTTGCACCACACACGCTGCAAGTTCCGGCACTGTCTGCGCAAACAGGAGTCTCCATTCAGCGCGGTCCTCCGGAGCCGGGAGATCGGCTCGGGTACAGGGACATGCCGGGGGTGTGCTGCTGACCCAGTCACCATTGCGGGCACAAACCAGGCATAAAGCGAGCCGGACCGAGCCAGGCTATCCAGCCCGAACTCACACGGCCCCGCCGGGCGCGCCCAGCTCCCGCCGCTGCGTCCTGCGCAGGCGCGGCCCCGCCCCCGGCCC
>VWZD01003271.1:95353-110513 GCA_013396695.1 Sakesphorus luctuosus
TGTCCCTGCCGGGGAGGGTGTCCCTGCCGGGGAGGGTGTCCCTGCCGGAGATGTCCCTGGTTGGGGGTGTCCCTGCCGGGCTGACATTCCCTGGGAGGCCGCGGCTGGCACTGCCCGCGCCCGTGGGCCCCGGCGCTGCGGTGGGATGGGATGTCGAGGGCCGGCGCCGCGTTAAAGTTGTCTCTTCTGCCGTGAACTGAGTTTGATTTTCTTACTGCGAAGCAGAAGAAGCGTGTTTAACCCGTGATGTGTTTTATGTATCTCACTCGAGTTAACGGAGCTGTGGGTAGAGCGAAGGCAACACTGAGGTGCTTTAAGATGGCAATTTTTAGGTTGATAATTTTGAATGACAAACTGCAACTGAGGAAATTCCACCTCAACGTGAGGAAGAGCTTCTTTACTCTGAGGGTGGCAGAGCACTGAACAGGCTGCCTGAGAGGTTGTGGAGTCTACTTCCTGGAGACATTCCAAACCCACCTGGTCGTGTTCCGGTGTCACCCGGTCCAGGTGACCCTGCCTTGGCAGGGGGACCGGAGTGGATGTTCTCCAGACGTCTGTATCTCTTCCAGTCCTCAATATTCTGTGAGTGGTTGTTCGGGCAGCAGGTGAGTAGATAATGAATCTAGAATCACAGGAAGGTGTGGATTGGGAGGAACCTTACAGGCCATCTAGTTTCAAGTGCCCTACCATGGACAGGGACACCTCCCATTAGACCAGGTTGCTCAGGGCAGGTCTCTTGAATACCTGCAGAGAAGAGAAATGTACCCCACAAGTGTGGTAACTTCTGATTAAACAGCATCACTTTGTTTTGAGAGGTACCGGTGTTCAGCTGATTGCCGTGTAATTGCAAAATGTAGCTGCTGTCAGTATTGTTTGTGCAATGGTATTTGATACACCTATATATATATTTAATCAGTGACCAGCAAGTAGCTAAAAAGGCATGCTGGTAACACTTTCAAGTTACAAAGTAATTTAGGGTAATAAGGGCTGAAGAGTGAACTAAACCAAACTATGCAGTAACAGAAGATAGATGCAGTGAGGAAATGAAAGGTAATACTGGAAGGAGCAATTTGAACTGTTTATATTGGTTACTTCTAGATGAACTTTACCCATTATGGATGAAGACCTGGTGCCTGTCTAGGTAGTTCTTTATGTAGCAGTCAGGAATACATGCTCTTAAAGTGCAGAAGGAATGGCAAAGAGAAGGACTGAAAATGCTCTAATACTCAATTTCATTCTCAGTTTGAATAGTTCAAGTTGCTTTAGTTATCCTGTATCAAAGGTATGACTATGACAGTAACTTGGTTTTTCTGGCCAGGCACATGCCTGAATTTGAGCTGAAAACAATTTGTATTGTAAATGAGGAAATAATCTCTAAGGAGGAGTCACTGTAGAAGGTAGACTGGAAGGGGCCTTGAAGGATCATTTGTCTACTCTTCTCACCCCCAGAGATGGGATCAGTACAGAATAGCCTGTAGCTATATACAAATTTTCTAGCTGTCTGTGAACTGAAGGATATGAAGGGAGCGAATGGGAGACAGGGCCTGGAAAACTTAGAGACTCTTCTTTCCATTATGTCTAGTTAACTTGTGAAACTGGTGAGGATGTTCAGGATACTAAGCATTTATGTGAATACAAAAGGCAGGTTGAGAATCTGAACTGCAGATTGCGAGAAACCAGGCGAGTACCCTGGGAAAATTATCACTGCCTGTCTGTCCTGTCCATGTGCCTCTGGTACAGGCTGCTGTTGAGGACAGGGGAATAAGATGTATCCTTGTTCTGACCTGCTGTAATGATTTCTTACATCAAAACCTTATCTGTCCTTACTGTTCAGAAACATTTTTGTGGTGCTTGTCCTAAAAATGCTTTGTAGTAGTTTAGTTCATTATTTCTCATCTGTCTTAGTGGGGAAAAAAGTTTAATTTCTTGTATTTCTTTTGTATTTTTTTTTTAATCTTGAAGTGTCTTGCATTGAGAGAAAAAAATGGAAGAGAAATTTTGTAGTTCCAGTTCCCTTAGCTTTGACTGAGCAACAGGATTAGTTTCCTATTCTTCCAATAAGCAAACTGCAAAGATCTAGTACAGTTTATAAAGAAAAAGCAATCTAGCTTAGTTCTACTATCAGTGACTTCTGAAGTGTTTGAATAGCTGTTCTCTATAGAAGAGCTCAGAGTGCCACACATCTATTTAATTTGATTGGGTTAAGTACTTTATCTAAATCACCGTGAATGGTGTCTATATTGATATCAGAAAGAGATACTACTTTGGTGACCATCTTTCAGAACTACATTTGTGAAATGGAGAAGTCTTTTTTCCAGTTGTTAACTAAGCTGGAGTTGAAAACATATTACTGCTTGAAAACTTGTGCCTCAAAACAACCAGATGTAAATTCTGCTCCCTGTTATGTACATCTGATACTTGACATGTATCTATACTTTCAGAGCTGTCTTTTATTTCCCCAGTATATGGGAAAACTTAATATGTTGATTTGATCAAACATGCACAGAAAGTAAGCTTTTTCAATAGTTGAGATACAGTTTTATGGTTGTCTGTCAAGGGACTTTTGAAAAAAAAGAAGTTTCTTCTGATGTGTGTTGATTCTTTGTGGAATCAGTTATAAAAAGTAATATAAAAATCACTTAAGCATATTTTCTGACACCTTATGATACTTTCTAATGTGTTTTGCGAAAGGTTTCTGAAACACAAACCTGACAGTGGTCCATGTAATTAGTTTGTAGGCCATCTGAAATCGGAGATTATATAAATGTTGTTTTAAATAAAGCAATTGAAACACATTTTTGTGAAACAGCACAATAGAAATCCAAAACTCACCTGTTGAACACAAAGCAATTCGTAAGAAACTGGAACGACTCTAAGCATTTGTATTCTGTATAATTGCTACATAATATATGCTTTGTCTTGTACAAGTGATCAGAGGGGTGTTGTTGGTGTTTTGCATGTGTGCTGGGTTCAGTAGCACCAGCTATGCCAGTAGTTGGAGAATTGGACACCAGGCAACTTTAGTCTTGCGTGCTGATGCGGTTATACAGCTCCAGCTCCACATCTCTTAGAGCAGCACTATCCTACAGATAACATTTTAGTGCAAATTTGTTTGTGCCCTGCATGGTTTTGGAAAAGTAGGTGGTTGAAGTCTGCCAGCTTAGAGCATGGAACAAACACGAAAATGGGGGAACAGCATGTGTCCTGCATCATGTGGTGTTGTCTTCTGTCTCTGTAACTGTGTCTTGTTGTAAAGCAGGCAACTTCTGCTCTTGGATTTAAATCTCCTCACTCTGAATCACCTTTCCTCCCATACCAAAAGTGCAGGAAGCTTGTTTCATCTGTTAGTGATACATGTCGGGTTTTATATCCATATAGCTCTGGTGAAGCAAAACAAACTGAATGAGTAAACAGACAGGGCCTGGTTATTTCTCTTCTTGGAAAAACAAGTAGGCCAGAGGAGTTGAAGTTTATGAAAATGCTATTTTTTTTTTCTAAGGCAAATTTAACATAAGCTGATTTTCTATAAATTTATGGTCTCCCTCGAAGATCAGGATTTGCCAGACTGTTTCAATACTAAGTTGCTCAGAAAGTTGGGAAGGGAGGGTTAATCCCAACGAGCTATGTCCAGAAGGAAAGGCTTTCCCTTCTCCCGTGTTCTGGTGGAAAACTATATTATTTCAAGAATACTGTTAATGAAGGCAGTTAAATGCCTGCCTGACACCCGATCCCATCAGGTCTGGGAAGCTCAGCAGGGTCAGTCCTGGTTAGTACTTGGATGGGAGACCTCCTGGGAATACCGAGGGCTGTGGGTTCTAGTCCTGAGGACTTCACTGTCACTGTCCAAGCTCACTCGGCTGTGGCAGATGAACCTTATGAGTTAAATGGTGGGGCCAGTTCTGCACACGCTGTGCCTCACCTAAAAAATCCACTGTGCAGGCTGGAAGGGCACACCCATGTGGGGAGAGCCCTGCCCAAATCTTCATGCGCAAGGCCGAGCCATACAAGAAACTGTTAATGAGCATTATTATTGTTTTAAAAATGGTGAGGCTGCTCTCTGCAGTGATGCTTTATAAAACGTGTAAGAAGTGAATGCAGACCTCTGTGGTTTCCTCTACAAAGTAGAGGCGCACGCTCTCTTACTTGACTGAAATGCCAGAAGCATTTAGCTGTGCTTTGCAGTTCCTGCCTGTGCCACCCATGAAATAGTGCTCTTATCCCAGAAGAGGTACCCAATACAATAGATATTAATTTGCATAAGAGGCTGTTTTCTAATTATGAACAGTTTGTGTGTCCAGGGACTTTTGATTAGTGACGAATTGAAACTAGTGAAGAATATGAATAGCTTGAGGGAAGGAGGACAAAAATGAGAAAATTACAATAGAAATTGACATGAATAAGATGAAAGCAATCCTTTAAAAAGTATTCTGTTTAAAGCATACCAGAGAAAGCTATTTTGGGCCAAGTAATAAGGAATCATATGTTCATTCACAAGAATTACAAATAATTAGTTACTATTAAGACAAGTAAGACAGAAGATGAATTGAATTCTTTCCTTAGGAGTGACTAGGAGAGAAGAATAGGGAATATGTGGAGATACCTCTGCTTTTTTTTACTGCTTTGTGAGGAAATCCCCAGAGCCTTGCCTGTGGAAAATGTGTACATTTAAAATTTTGATTATTTTTCTTTTAATTCTGTGTGTGTCAGTGTAATCTCACAGAAAATACGAGTATTAAAAAGAAAAGAAAAAGTGAGGGGCAAACTAGGATTAGTCTTACATACTATAGATATATTATCTTTGGAGAAAATGAAGCAACAACAGGCTTTTCAGCATCAAAAAATTCTTTACAGAGAGAGTAATCAGGCATTGGAATGTCCTTCCCAGAGAGGTGGTGGATTCACCATCCCTGGAGATTTTTAAACTGAGATTGGATGTGGCACTGAGTGCCATGATCTGGTAAATGGATTGGAGTTGGACCAAGGGTTGGACTTGATGATCTTGGAGGTCTTTTCCAACCCAATTGATTCTATGATTCTATGATCAAATACTGCCTTGGACTTGTTTTTAAATAATTTGTGGCAGAGATATTGATTACTTTCCTGAGGTGCAAATCTTTATACATGTCAGGTTGTAAAACTGTAGATGTTCAGTTCTTCCTGATTCATGTGACCTTATTCAAAGATTACTTTACCTTTTATATCAAACCTGATTGAATTCATAGAACTCATCCTGCAGCTCAGGCATATGCTATATACAGGTTTAAGGCAGGGTATTGTAGTCTTAACTTCAAACTGAAATTTCAAGTGAGATTTTAAAATTTTTTATGTTGAAGACTGTGAGAGTCATGGATGGATAAATTAATGATGAATAGCTTTACATGTGTGCAGCAAATTGGATGAGTTGCATCGGTCCGTCCTGGGCTGCCAGATGTCCAAAATACCAAGTGGGCTCTGTGGAAGTACAGAGAAAAGCTGTGTTTCGTTTCCTGTTCATGCAGGACTTGACCATGTAATGCAGAACACCAAAAGCTCCTTGTCACAGGAGAAGTTCATGTAAGCTGACTGCATTATCAACAGAAGTTGGAACTTTGATCTGCTTTTGTGTTTGTCTTGCAAATATATCCATGTAATCTTGTTTTAAAGAGACATGTTTGTAGCGTTGTTATAAGTGGGTTTTGAGATTACTGTCATACTGGTATTAGTTACAGGAAGGTAGCAAGTATTTTATTCGTATTAGCTTAACTCAAAAGGGTGAAATCAATCAAAGTGGTCAGCATGTCTAAAATTGTGTTCTGGAGAAGAGAATTTTCATTACTTGGAAAGCATTTCATTATTTCAAATACTCCCTTTATTCTGTTCCTTGTGATCAGAACTCTGACTAGTTCACTTTGCTGTGTATGTTTGGATTTTAATGTTTGGCTGAAGATATCACAGAATTACAGAATAAGCTGAGTTGGAAGGGACCCACAAGGATCATCATGGCCAACTCCTGGCCCTGCACAGGACCATCCCCAAGAGTCACACCATGTGCCTTAGAGTATCATCCAAATGATGCTTGAACTCTGTCAGGCTTGGTGCTGTTCCAATGCCCAACCACCCTCTGGCTGAAGAACCTTTTTATAATATCCAGCCTAAACCTCCGCTGATGCAACTTCAGGCCATTCCCTCAGTCCTCTCAGTGGTCACCACAGAGGAGAGATCAGTTCCTGCCCCTCCTCTTCCCCTCACAAGGAAGTTGTAACTGCAGTGAGGTCTCTCTTCAGTCTCCTCTTCTCCATCCTAAACAGACCAAGTGCCCTCAGCTGTTCCTCATATGGCTTCCCCTCCAGGCCCTTCATAAGTAGACTGAGGCCGCAGTTAAGGAGCAGCAGGAGCAATTTAATAATTTACTCAAAGAAGTTAAGGTAAGGAGAGGACTCCCCCTCTACTTTCTTGCTCCCAGTTGTGTGTTTCTGCCACCTTCTTGAGCCAGCTTTGGCAATTCCCAGAACTCTCTCTCAACTGCTTGGATTTAGCAGCTCAGCTGAGAGCTGCCCACTTCTTGGGGTGAAGCAGAAGTTGGTGTTACGCCACATGTAGGGAGCTCAGCTGGCTTCCAGAGGAGTCTCAGTGCCAGAGCTGGCACAGGGCAAGTGAAGGGAGTGGAGGAAAGAATGCTAGCACAGGGATGGACTGTGAGATGGGCTCTCTTTGCCTTGTGGAACTACACTATCTGCTCACAAAGCCAAGCTGTGGCATGTTGAAGGGACGGGAGTGAAGTGTTTCAGGGTACTGTCTGATGAACAGTATTGGGCATTTCTCTGAATCAGAAGTGATTCTTTTTCTGTCTTTGCTTTTCTGTCCCACACTGCCTTCTTTCATGTGATTCCCTCCCTCCTGCCGCCCACAGAAGACCGCACATAATCAGTTCTCATTCAGTTTGTAGAATAATTAAGCTGCAGAGGACTTTAATACTAATGTTGTAGAGCCAAAATAGTGCATAATATTGGCACTAGGCCAGAATTGGGACATTACAACTCTGTCAGTGAAGCTCCTGTTTTCTGACAGAGAGCTTGGTGGAAATTAGTCATCTAAAGTACTGATTGTCTTGATAGAAGTAAGACCAAAGCTGTGTGCCACAAAGATCTGAAGATAACTGTCCCCTGAGTTGTGACCTCTGAGCTAGTACAATGCTCAATAGTGTTTGAGAACTACCCAACTAGTTTTCTAACTGTTGTACTTGAGACAGTGAAGTAGTTTAAGAACCATTCTGGCACTGCGAACAAGGAAGGAGCCCCCCATGGCCTTTCCAGAGCCCTTAGCAGTGTTTGGTCAGGGGCTTCTGAAAGGCCACTAGGGAGCTTCCTCACATATTCTTTTCATACTTTGTTGTGGGATGCCCTTAGGGGAAGGCAAAACCTGCATATTTGATGATGGATTTTTGTTTTCTTTCAAGGCTGCATCTCTTGATCCAGTACTGTCCTTTGCTTTTGCAAATGTTCCAGACAGGATGCTACATTTCTCTCCATCAGAAAAATGTTCTGCATTAAAGTGTGGAAATGTGCAACTTTTAGAATGTGTTTATCTGTTTATGGACATTAAATCACTGGAAGAAAATAGTTTAATGAGTAACACTGCTTTTCCTAAGTTATTCCTCTAATGTGTTGCATCTTGTTATAGGTATGACTAGGTTGTTTTACTATTCATTTTTTCCTTTTATTTAGAGCTTACCATGCCAGAAATGTAAAATAAATCTTATGTGTTTTTTTTTGTTGTTGTTAGATGTTAAGGCTGATCCACACCACTACAGGAGTGCAGAGGAAAAATGTTGGAGCCTCAGGACCTGAAAAGTACACGGAGGCATTTATTAAAAAACAGATTGAAGAGTTCAACCTAGGAAAGAGACATTTAGCCAACATGATGGGAGAAGATCCAGAAACTTTTACCCAAGAGGATATTGATGTAAGTATAGTTGCTCTGTTGAGGAAGTAATTTACTGTAGAGTTTCAGATATTGAAAGCACTTTACTTCAGCATGAGCCCCTCGGCTCTATGTGAATTTTAATCAAACTGTCAGAATAAGGAAGAATGCTACTATACATTGCAAACATTGCAACTGTGACTATGAATAGAAATGCTCCCTCTGTTACCCTGTGAGGTCAGACATCACAGTATAGAAATGTATGCTATATCTCGCTAAAGCACAGGAGGTTCTTTTTAAAAGTGCTAATGGATAATCCCTTTGATCTGAGGTTATAAGAGGCACTGTAAAGGTTTATGTAGCATTTCAAAATGTTTACCCACAATTTGACCTGCTGTGTATATTTAGAGCTTTCTCGTGTGATATGGTGGTTGCTGGTAATGTAAATTAAGTTTTATAGAGTATTTTACAACCAACACACTGGTTTACCTTAAGGATTTTAATATAGACATGAATTTAAGCTCGTATCAGTATCTACAAACATACTATTTTATTGTCATTCCCTCTCATGACTGGCATGTGGCTGGCCTCTTCTTTCTCTCTGTCATTTAGGCTCATGTAAAGATATGCTCCCTTTCACTCAGAAAAATGTTTTGTTGCATGGATTTTTTTCTTTTATGTCCCACCTGGTCTTCACTTCTGTCATTTCTGTCTTATCACACATCAGAGGTAGGGAGGAGAAATGTCATTTGGTGACATTCACTCTTAGATGAAGCTGCATAAAGTCTCATGGCTGAAGTTTTCTTTGCACAGCAGCAACACTGTTACTATAGCTGTGGCAGCCCAGTGTATCAGCAGGGCCCTTAGGACAGGTGGAGTAATGTGGCAAGTGCAAAGAGAGAGCCGTCTGTTGTTTAGCTTTTTCAGGGTGAGGAGACTGTTTGTTGCCTCTCTCAGTGGCAAAATTCTGTCTGCACAGCTATGTCATGTAAGAGGTCTTGACAGTGTGCTTATGCCGAGAAAGAGCTGCATCTGCACATGGTGATACAGGCTGATTTCAAACGTGTTTGACAGGCTTCAAAACTAAGTTCTGAAAATGGGCAGCAAGGTAGAAAGACACAGAGTTAACGACTTGTTGAGAAAAAGGCTGAAATGAGACTTGAGTTTCATCAGGTATCAGAAAATCCATAAAGGAAGCTTGATTTCAAGTCACAAATCCATAGGAAATGATTTTATGAATACAAAGCTATGCACTGATACTGTGTCTACTTTCATTCAGAGTTGTAGGTATCGCTCTGCTCTTCTACAAACACATGACTGTGCAGAGACCCTGCCAGTCCCGGTGCAGAGTGGATAAGGTCAACAGTCAAAGTATTCATCAAGGTCAGCAGTAATAGCAGGCTGTTTCCTTACATTGGCTTTTTTATTTCTGTGCAAACTACAGAACTTCCTTTTCATGTATATTTCAAGACGTTTTTTCTTACCTTTAATGACCTTTATCTTTTTGAGTTACTTTTTTTTAAAGTAAACATGCACAGGCCTACCACCAGAATGCCTCCCATGTTAATACAGCACAGAGATGATGCTGATAGTTCCGTTTGCCTGAAAGGTTAATGGCAGGAGAATGCATTAATCTGTAGTCTGGCTTCCTTTCTTGATGGGATCTAGGGGGAAGGCCTATAGAAAGCAAGACTGCAAGAAATGCAGAACGATCATATCTAAGTAGTGATTTCTTCTTTGTGAATCCACAGCACTGTGATCGTTTGCACAAAATTAACTGAGCTCCACCATCAATAAAAGCAGACTCATTCTATAAATTAGCTTTTACAAATGCAGTGAAGGTGGCAAATATGGGACTGCTTTGCAGACTCTCTTACTGAAAAGAGGAGAAGTGGAGCAATAGAGTAGTGTTTCATTTGGTGAAACCAAGTATCTGTGTTACGTGTTTGATTTCTTCATATTCTGTCAGGTGTTAGGAAATAATTAGAGTGTGTAATAGTGTCTGCTATGCATAATTAAATTTCTGTTATAAAAATATAAAAGCTCCTTAAGCACTGGCAGGAGAATTATCAAGCTTTACATTTTGAACAGCAATAATTCTTTCTGATGAGTGCTTATATACCTCCATGTCTTCTGCTGTTAATCAGTCTTTGCAGTGTATTTCAAAAGTAGACATCATAGGATTCTGTCCTTCACTGGAGTTTTAGGTATAGTTTAATAAAAGCTAAACCTTGTGAAGTTTTAAACAGGAAAATAAGTTGACTTACTTGCTAATCCTCTGGATGTTGTGGAAGCAGAATTGCCTCTTACTGATGCTTTTATTTAGGAATGAAAAGTTAAGCTGTGCATTACAACAGTATTTCTGGAGGAGAAAAAAAATCCAGCAAATTGATATATAACTCTGCACAAGTCTACCAATTGCTTTTTAATTGGTATTATAGACCTCACTCTGAAGCTAGGATGTTTTATTCTCCTATGTGTGAATATGTGCTATGAAGTTTTTCTAATTGATTTGCTTTGCCCATTCCATTTGATGTATCATTTTTCACAATATTTCATAATTTGTGCTCATTTCTAATGAACAGAGTCGTTAGGACAGGCATGTCTAAGTACAACTGACAGCTAACATTAGGTGCCAGATGCAGTTTATAAAGCTATGTAGAACTGCAGAGAACAGTTTAAATAAATTAGCACCTGTACATTAGTCTCACTTGCTGGTAATTTATAAGCGAATCAGTAGAGATGACATTTAGGTAAGTCATTGATCAAGTTAACAGCTGCATACCCACTGCCCAGCTGGGATACCTAATTAATAGAGATTGCAGTCCTGACCTAGTGCTTTTCCCTGTTTGAGTCTGTAATCCTTTAATTTTGTGCTTTAACTTTAACTTGCGGCTGTAGTAAACAGCCCACAGTCATTTTCCACTGTCAGTTCTGTGGTATTCCAATTTAAAGCCCGGAAATCTAAGTAAGATTAATACAAGAGGAGCATCTTAAGCTTCATGACCTATTTATATGCCAGTATTTTTATTATTCATTTTTATGCAGTCACTAAATGCTCTTCCAGATATGAGCTCATCATAAAGCAATGCTCTTTCCCCATAAGAGTTAGTAAAACTCAAATGCTAAAGATCTATGTTCCTTTTCTCTTGTTGTCTGTCTTACAACCTAATAGATTGTTGTCAAGCAGATGGAATAATTTGAATGTAAAGTACACATTTTTTCTCCACTAGCATATATACTCTTGGAAAGGTACCAGTAAGATTGTTAACTATGAAAATGTTAAATGTGGAAAAACTTAATTCCTCATAAAGTATAGTTTTCTTGCACAAATTAAGACCTCTTTGTTGAAAAATAACTTATATACAATTGCTTAAAGAATTGGCCCAGCACATCTAATTTCTAAATAATCTTCAAATTTTAGCAGTGCAGGGTGCTAGAAATGAGTCAATATTGGCATATGTGAAATGTCAGAAATGTTATTCAGAACAAAATGCGTTTCTGAACTTCCTGTTGTCTGCAACAAGAGTGTCTTGTCCAGCATTGTCCTTACAAGAAATAATTTATTTTGTATTGTTTTTTAAATAGTTGAAGATAGAATGCTTTTTTCAACTCTTTTTTTATTATTTTTTCCCAGTGGAACCAAACTCTGCTTCAGTGTTGTCTTCCTTTTGCATCAATCAGAGCTGATGACTGCTGTACTGGGTCTTTTTATTCTTTTTAATACTGTTCAGTGTTTTGAAAAGTTGAAATGAAGATGGAAATAATGTCTGTTTCAGCAGGCTTTTAGCTTTTTTTTTTGCTCTGCAAGCTCTAGAGAAGACATTAATTTTTGTTTTAAAAACTATTAGATATAAAAATAATGTAATATTAAAATAAGATGGTTTTTTTCATGTAAGTGGCTTAGGGTTTTTTCTTTTTTTTTTTTTTTCCCCAAGTGATGGAGTTAAAATGGTATGTCACTTTAAACTTGAAACTTCCCTCTGTCCAAGCTGGAATTCAGATTTAGATAAACAGTGCCAGTGATTGGGGTAGTTTCAATAAATTTTAGAAGCTGTTAGTGGAGGACTTTGTTTTACAGTAAAAACTTTGGTGTGTCAGTGATTCTTATTTTGTTGTTGTTGTTAACTTTTTCTGTCTTGTTAAATAATAATAAAAGAAGAACCCTATTTCAGAGGTAGCCTTTTGTGTGCCATTTTTGTTTCATTTACTCCTGGGTTCGCCCTGAATATTCTGGATTTTGGATGCTGGAAGCTGTTAAAGAATACTGCTAGTGTGGTTTGGAGGAAAACAGCTGTTCCAGAAAACATCTCGGGCTGAGAAATGATGAAGTACAGTGACTAAATGATGTGATTCAAGAGGCACAGTTTAAGAAGGGAAGTGGCTCTCGTGATCAAGTTGAGGAGTAGAAGAAGCTGAAACAGCTTTTGCTCAGGTGTTTCATTAAAATGTTACGGCATAAAGTGTCACTTCTCTCTTCAGTATTTTGATGATTAAAGTTTTGTATATATTTAAAAAGGAACGAGCTGGATTCTTGAGCCCTCTGCCAACAAGGATGCTGCTGCAAAGGAGCTTCAGGCTGGAGGTTTTTGATATTTTATTTTTTTTACATTTTTTTTCCATCCCTTATTTTTTCCTGGGTTTCTATGAAACACCTTTCCTGGCTGGACATTACTTAGATAACTATCTTTGCACATGACCTGTGCAATGAGAATTGGTGGAATGTTTTGTGTTTGAGCTGTAGCTTCAGCAAAAGTGTGGGAAGACACCTGGGCCGGATCAATTGAAGGACTGAACTGTTGTTTCCTTCCCCTGCCCCAGTATGACACAGTCAGCTCTATTTGACTGAATCAAGTCTATTGAAATTTTAGTTTCTCAAGACATTAGGAAAGAAGGAAAAAATAACTTACTCACCCAGCTGAACTTGTTTAATTCAGAGTTAGTCTCAACATTTGAGAAAGTGAGTGAACAAAACTTCTGGACTTGTAGAGAGGTAGGAGGGGAAGGAGGATCAGGCATCAGCATGTGCAGCATGCACAGGGAAGAGCAAAGTGTGGCAGTTACACTGAATTTGCACAACATGTCACATGCAGTGCTAGACAGAGTATTTAATTAATTGGTTTGCATGTTTGAAGGACTGCCAGATATGGTTTTTGTTGTTTGGGGGTTTTGTTTTGGTTTTGTTTTGGTTTTTTGAATAGGGATGGAAGGTTGTTCTCATTTCAGCTAGCTTGAATTTGAACTTAAAGCTGCAAGTGAAAGACCTTTTGCTCCTGTGGATGGTATATTGACTCATCTAGTCCCTCATCCAGTGATGATAAAACAATTTCTTTAAAACAGTTCCCTACAGGAGTGTTAAGTTTACCAATGCAGTTTAAGAAATGTCTGGTGTAAACTATCCTGTTATTAACATATGTTCATTATGATCTACTATTTTTAAAGGTGTGACTACTGGGTATTTTCTTTTTCTCTGCATGGATTAACAGTAAGGTTTAAGAACAAAAGCTTTCAAATCCTGAATGGAAATTGCTAACATTTCTCCAGTAACTCAGCAGAAGTAGACTGTACCCATTCTGCCTTTTTAAAGTAATTCATGTAACTGTTTTTGGAAACACTGTTGTGTTACTAAGTACCAGGATTTTTAATTGTGATTCTGCTGAAAATAATTATGGGTGTTTCCTTTTTAGAAAGCTCTGGTTTATTTCCAAAGATAATGGCAACATTGTTATTTGACAAATGGAACTCTGAAATAGCAGCCCAGAACCTGTGGAGTGTGGAGTAGGGTGAATGATGCCCTGAAGAAAGTAGTTCTTAGTCATCATATTTAACTGAACAATTTCTTTAATCCAGAATTCAAGTCTATATAAGCACTAGAAAAGAGGATACGGGCCAGGACCCTTAAACTGCAAATCACTTCTGGAATGAAAAACTGCAGTTAAAAAGGTTTCTTTGGAACTTTAGTGCTAGGATTTATACCTTGATTATAAAGTTTCAAGAGGGACATTCACCTGCTTTTTGTGTTCAGGAAAATGCAGAATGTACAGCTAATTGTCTGTGAAATTTTGGGTTGAGATGTGGAGATCCCTGAAAGGAAACCTGTGTTCCAAATCTGAGGACACTGTCAAAAGATTTCAGGAGAATAATTTTGTGGTTATATGCTTCAGCTGCAGTTTGAAGAGACTAATTCGGATGTAATTCCTAAGACTCATCCACCATCTTTTTTTACTGCTAGTACACATGAGTGTTAAGAATTACAGGCTTTTATAAATGCTTCTTTTCAACAAAACTGAAACATTTACCTAGACAAAATCAGCTTCTGTAGATAAAGATCCCGAGAGAAAGTCTGCTACACAGTTGTAAAAAATACAGTCTGAGGACCCAGCTATGTAAAATTAAGAAGAAACTTCTGAGTAAAGTTGGAGTCTGTTGCATCCCAGGATAGTTCATCCTTGATTACATTTCCATTAAAAGCGAGAAGGCAGGAAGAGTATTTCTTTCCATTTTGAAACAACAAAAAAGTTAATTATTGTGTGGAGAGCTGAAAGTAGATGTTAGGATTTCTTAATGCAGGATGTGCTTATGCTGTAGTGTGAGAGACATGAGTATACACTTAGCAATATAAAATAAACTTTCCAGAGGTAGAAGGTCTCAGATGGCAGCCAATTTCTTCATTATAAATGTTAAATTGTTATATTTGGCATTTATTAAGGTGTCATCGTTACAGTAACTGTTTTGACTGAGGTTCTGGAAATGCTTGTATAAAGATTATGTCTTAAGTACACACACAGTCAGTCTCTGTATCCTGTAGTAATTTCTTTTAATATATTATATAAGGTGTTTGTTTAACATCATTTGGCTCACAGCAGATTTCTCTATTGTCATCATAATTAATCCCCATTTGTTCGTAAATAGGTGTTCACCTACTGTGTGTATGCATAAAATGCCCATTGACTAACAAATGGGAATACAGTAGTCACTAAGAGAAACAAAATCACCATTTTATAAAAGCAAGTTAAGCCTTTTGTTTGCTTCAGAATTCTCAAAATTTCTGTTCAGAATGTCAGTAGGGGATTAATGAAAGTAATAGGTTAGGTCTTTTTACACTCCATGAATATTAAATCAGTTGAAGCACTGACAAACCACTCCAAGTCAATGGAAAAAATTATCAGCAAGTAATAGCCCTAAGGTAGCCTAACTAACAAAGAACCATTCTTCTTGAGAGAAGATTTTAAACTCAGATTTTATTGTAATTCTCCTTTTC
>VWZD01003271.1:113001-193004 GCA_013396695.1 Sakesphorus luctuosus
TATCCCAAATGTAATAATATGAACAAGTTCTAAAATCATCTGAGTTCTGAATATGGTGGTTGCCCAAAAAAGACAATTGTATGAATACTTAGTTTAGCTTAGACATATTATGCTAATAAAAGACATGCTCTTTTGCAGAGCTGCTAATCCTTCATCTTTCACAATTATTATGTAGATTTCAGTTGTCTCTTACTTTGTGCTTCTTTCTACAGTAAAATGTGTGCTTCTATCTGTTATACCATCTATACAGTCTTAGAAAGTTTAAGAGGTACATCAGGGATTCCCTCATGTAAAATGATATTTAGAAATGTTAAATATTTTGTTATAATTGAAGATGAAGATTAGCTTTTTAAATCATTAGATTTCCAGATGGGTTGAGCACTCATAAAATGTCTTTGTTCTCTGCTATGTAAAAAGGTAAGCAGTGTTATGAAAGAGGTTTACAACTGCAGTTAAATACAAGAGACTTTTTTTTTAAGTGATCGTATATTGCTTCCTTGTCTAATCTTGCTTTCCATTAGAAATCCAGTGGGGAGAAGATGGCCGACCATTTCACTTTCTCTTTTATACTGGCAAGCAGTCATATTACTCATTAATGCATGTAAGTATGTTATTTGTAATAAATAATGCCAGCTCCCAGTCAAGTATATGTTATCCTAGAGATGCCTGTCAGGAGCTCCTGAGTTTAGTTATGTTTTCACAGTAGGTCATAATATCACCATTGAAGCTAAATGCAATGTATATTTTTGTGTCACAATATCCATTATTATGAGAATTTTTATGTCACATTCAAGAGAACACACTACATTATAGTTCCGCTTTAATTTTCGGTTTATTTTACTGTTTTGGCTATGGACTGGGTTTGAATAGTCTGAACACTTTCTTGTAGGCTGTCACTGGTTGATAGCATAAGGTTAGTACTGAAGAATGCATATACAATAAAAATGGCTAGTTCTAGCAAAGTTCATTGTAGAATAAAAAATAGGACTTTTTTTTTCCCCCTTGAAGGGCAAAGCTATAGGAAATGTTATTTGTGCTGACATTTAGTGTGAAGAAAATTTGCATTTAAACTGCTTAATTGATTTTTCTAAAATGGTTCCATTCATGGAAACTTAAGGCTTTTTCTGATTAGCATGGTTCCAGGAGTAAAGGATCTGCATCTTTTACCTTTATGAAAAAAACTGTATCTAATAGAACATCACTAGACCCCGAGTCTGAACATGGGTTATGAACAGACGTTTCATATCTGTGACCGTCAATGGCACAAGCATTATCTGCTCCTTTAGGAGCATTTATAGAAAGACGTTCATGTTTCTTACATGTACTTATAGAAGACAAAAGCATTAATAATGTATGCAGAAATATTTAATTGGACATTCATGTCAGATTTTGTTTCCTTGTTAGATAGTCTTAAAAAGTTAGTTCTGTGGCTAGTCACTTGTCAAAAAACCAAACTTTGTATTCTCAAACTTGATGCAAAACTTTACCGAGTGCATTGCTTTTATTAGAATTATCTGATATTTACTTGTGTTCTGCGTACCCAAAGGACAAAATCCCCACTTGTCAGGTACATTTATTTCTTTGGGAGAGTAAAAAGCACCCCCTCCCTTTTTTTCTTTTTTTTTCTTTTTTTTTTTTTTTTTTTGTTGACCTTGGGCAAATGAGCTTCTTGCCCTGGCAGAAATGAAATGAATGATAAATGCAGAGTGTGTCTTTGCTGAGTAATGGAGCTGCAGCATAGGCTTTGCACAGAGGTTTTCTCCTGCACAGCCCGAGGCAGCCCGAGGACCCCTGCTGTTCATTTAAATAGGTATGTCAAATCTGCCTCGAAACGCCGCTGGTTTGATCTGTGGTAATATTTGTGAAGGTTCCATATGGACTTGAGCCCCCTGCAGTGCTAAGAAATAATGTACAACGCTTCATGGTGCAGACGCAAATTTTCTCTGAAAAGGGATGCAATGCTGCGCTTTAGCTGTCGGAGAGGATGATGGAGCTGACGCGCTAGGCCTGTCAACTTGTTACACGGATGGGTTGCACGCAGCAAGGCTGTGGAAAATCTGTGCCTTTTAACTTTTCTACTTAATCACGGTTGTAGCATTGCCTTTAGACTCTATGCTACATTAATTCTCTTCCTGCCTTCTGCCTTTCATCCCAAGTTTCACGGAAAAAAGTAAAGCATGCAGGTCTTGTAGAGGAGCCTTATCAAACAGCTGTCATCTGACAAGCCATTTGCATTTGTTTTGGCTGAAACAGAGCAACCCAAGGGCAAGATGTTTTGTTGCATTCCATCATAATGAAGAAATTACAAATTTTACAAGGAGCACAAGTTTATTTTTAGCTCTTCTAGCAGTTAGAAAGAGTATGTAAGCTTGCCTTGGAAGTCTCTGAAAGTGTAGTGTGCATTTTGTTTCCTAAGAGTGTGGCAACCCCCTTCAAACAAATGGGCTTGACAAATGCGGTTTTCATTAGTATACAATACTTGAGTGTTCTTCAGCTGTTTCTGAATATTTTCATTAAATAGGCTTCTATAAACTTGAATCCATTAAGTGAGGTTTAACAGGTTTTCTTTAGTTGGTTAAACAAAAACCAAAACCTGCATGAAATTCCCAACATTGTTTTTACCTCTTATTAGACTAATGTATATTTAACAAAATGTATTTTTAAGTCTCAAAGCTAATTAATTTGGCTGGGAAAAAAGAGTTGTGTGTTAGTACACCCTGGTGTAAGTAATCAGTCTCATCTGAGGATGCCTTTTAAATTGCTACATTAAATCTAATAAAACATATGAACATAATATTTAGCTTAAACTTGAATGCCATTAATTACTACATACATTCACATGGAACTTGAGTTTTATTAATTGTTAGTAATACAACTAGTCATAGAATTATTGTTAATGCTAGTAAATAATATCCACTTACATATAAATGTACAGTTTATTTTCAATATTATAAGTGCCAATATACATGTTGTTATACCTTCAATATAAAATGAACTTTCACACAGGATATTTGTTATATGCACTATTTTCTTTGTTCTGCTTGTTGAATAAAGTTTAACTGTAGGGAAAAGAACAATTTATTCTGGTACACAGAAGAATATTTTTTGCATGAAACACCTTTTCACAAATGTTTGACTATATACTTGATCATTTAACTTAAAAGTTTTTTAGAGTAATATATTTTTGTAATGTGCAGAACAAGACAAAATGGTCTCTTCATACCATTGTGTATAGCAAAATAGTAATTCCATGTAATTATGCTTGTACTTTTTTAGATATATCAGGGGTTGTAGATTGAGATAAATGCTTTAACAACTGAGCATTTTAACTCTTAAAAAAACCAAAGCATAAAAACTGTCAAAGTACATGCTGAACTCAAAAGCAGAAGAAACAAGGAAAAGTGCAAACTGAGGTAAAATGTGGGCTGTGCAGCATATTTAACCAAAATGTTAGTATAAATTCCCCCTTCACCCTGCAAGAATCTTTCCCTCTAGGGTTTCATTGGCTAATTTCTTCTCTATTTTTTATATAGAGTAAAATATTTTTTTTAATATTTAACAAGAGAGTGTCCTTGTAGACATCCAAAATTCGATCCCTCTATTAGAAGTGGAAGCATTTCAGTGCATAGCCAATCTTGTAAAATCAGCTATTTTGATTGTGTAATAGCTGAGTTTACAAGACACACAGATGTGTACAGTCATGAATTGGACTATTGAATCCTGAAGTGATTAGTAAAATCTTCACCTGCCAGCTTTGAAAAAGCAAGTGTGTCTTCAGAAGCTTTCTTTAGCCATTGGGGAGTGAAGATTTGTCAGATAAATTATTGGGCATTACGTGTGATTCCTGATTTTGCAAAGGCTCATCCACATACTTTACTTCACACATGAGTGGTTCTTTCAGTCTGTTGGCTTCATCTCTATACAGAGATTAGATACATGTGTTAATTTTTTTTTCAGTACTTCTGACCAAAATTTTATTTCATAAGAGATGCAAGTCGACTTTCATTGCCAGAAATACGTAGGAAATTATATTTAGCATTTCTCTTACACTTGGAATTATTTTAAAATGCTGCTTTTTAATGTTGTTTGACTTCATCTCCTATGTAAAGGGTTCTTGAATGGACATGATTGCTGTAATTTTACCAGAACAGTTTAGAGAGACTGTTTTAATTCTTAAAATTGCACATTTTTAAGAACTTAAATGGACTGTGGAGTATTGGTGTTCTTTGGGGATAGTTAGGGAGGGCCTTCAGGAAGATCTTACTGTTCCAACTGTTGTAAAGCTTTATTTGTCATTGTAACTATGAATTTCTGAGTCTAAAAAGTGGTAGGTGGCAACCCTTATCTCATTTTATTTGCCTGCGTTTATCAATAGTTTCCAAATGTGACAAGATCCTTAAGTCTTTTAACTTGTTACCTGAAAGTACTTCAGTTGCTGTTTGGAAGCAATTCTGGCTGTAGTTAGTCTGTCTTAAGGTAACAACTGTGATTGCCTTCCCCTGTCCTTGTTTAAAGACCTGTGATAGAGTTGCGTTTTAGTTGATATGTTTTTTTGCTGACCATTCCAATACATAAATCTATGTGCCAGAACATAATGGAGATGATGAGTATTTGTGAGGAGACAGACAGGAGGCTGCTTTTGCCAGGTAGGATGGTGACACCCTCTGCCTAGTGACGGCAAGGGGTAAGCCAAGAGGATAACAGTAAAGTGAAAAACCTCCTTATACATTTATTAGAGCTAGTACCTCAGTACCTCTTCTGATCATCTGACACCAAAATTTCATCTTCGTGTCTGGTTTAACTTCTTCCAAATGTGGAAACACATGGAGCTCACAGGAATCAATCTCTAAGAGTGTTCCAACTGAGCTCTCCCCAGGTAGCTGAGAGGCAGGCACAGTCCTCCTTCGCCTTCTCTTCCCTCCCTTTACAGTCCCAAGCCGAAGCTTCCATACTCACTCTTTTCCATGTCTTAACTACAAATGCCTAAAAATTGCTTGGTGCAGACACATCTCATGCCCTCTAACACAAACTGTCTCTGCTGTTAATGTATAGGCAGCAATTTTTGCAGCCTAATAGTCAGCTCTGATTGTTAGTGACGTGGCATAAAGCTTGCCCACAGTAGTGATACTATATCTTGTTATCTTTGAGAACTACAGTTATATTTGTGAGGTTTGGAAATACTAAAAATATGATTTATGCCCTTTCATATGATGTTTTCTGTATTCAAGGATAAGAAGACTTTCTTTAGGTTGAAACTTTTTCATAGTTCCTATCTGATATAATTATCTCATGGAAAAGATTGCTGAAAGGCATAATACTGTAATATACGAGTTCTTATGGTGTTTCAAAAGTTGTTTTTGTATTTCAAGATTTCTGACTGTGTAATTATTTAAAAAATACTTGCCATTAAAAATATCACCAGTGACCTGCATCAGAGACTTCAGTGAATTGTCTCTATTTAAATGCTTTGCGTGCAGCTCAGATAACAATCTTGTTACTTGTTCATACGCTTTAAGTACAAATATTTTTAGTGTATGTGCAGGTGTATTTTATATTAACAAACGAATCAGCTTGAACAGTAGGTGTTGATAACTAAGCAAGGGGCTTCTATTTTGGATTTATTATTTTTTTAAAGCTGTTGTAGAAATTTCACTGCATCCTGTTGCAAATCCCAGTATTATGTTAAGAACTTGTATTTCATTAATTAATTTCTGGCAATACAGAGCTGTCTCCCACGTCTTCTTTTCCTGTTTTTTTTAAGCAATACAAAGAAAAACCCCCTAACCATTATTCCTTATCCCCACCAATTCTTCCACTACAGTTTCTCTCTAGCATTTGCTAAAACTTATATTAATACAGTATAGGAAAGTGACTATAACCTTTCATTTTTCACCTGTAAATGGAAGTATATTATTTGTCATGTAAGTACCTGGTTGTAGTACAAGTATCCAATTGTTTCAGTATACTTTATAATTATTTCTCCAAATACTCCTATTTAACTTGGGATTTGAATCGCTGTTGTGATTCAGAATATTAGGTGTTTTATTTTAGAACAAGGTAGTCTCCAGAAGTTTCTAAGCTGAAAAAAAAACCCTGAAAATACTTTATTTAGAATATGTTTCTTCTGTAATATTTTTACTGTGACTTTTTGGGATATTTTCATCTTTTTTTTTCTGAAGTGGTAAATTGCTGTCACAGCATTTTTTGAAAATAGTAACATAGCTAGCAATCTTGAGAAAACTTTAAAAATACTGAAAATTCAGGGTAAGTATATCTGTACATTTGAAAGAACAGATATTTCTGTGATAAATTCTCTGATAACTGTGCAGCTTCGTGTCCCTGTGGACATACCAAAGTAAGGAATTCTGACTCAATACAGAGCACTAGTAAAGCTAACACTCTAAATGTACAAAAATCTTAACTAAATGAAATTATTACAGTCTTAAACCTTGTCAGGATTTTGAGGAAGTCAAACTAAAACGTGGATGCACTGATGAAATTATAGTGCAGTATATTTTGGAGTTGTGTCCATTATACAAATGAAGTTGCATTTCTGTATACAGTTGAGAACTTTTTTTATACAAACATATATAAGATGGCAAAAATCACTCTTAAAGAGATCAAAATTAATTACTTTGAACTGCATATGAGAATTTTTTTTGTTGGTTTGGCTTTGGGTTTTTTTGGTGTTTGTGGGGGATTTTTTGTTTCAGTCACAGCTCAGCTTGTCTTCTTACCTCTGCATTTTAAGTGTTTGGAGAGTAAAATCATGTAAAGATGTGTTTTAATTAACAGAATTTTGGTATTAAAAGGAAAAATTGCATTTAAATATTTTTTCCATATACATTTAAGGAAACATATGAAAAATTGCTGAATATTGAGAAATATCAAGATGAGCTGATAGCTCAAGGCCTTCTTCCTCAGAAGGAAAAAAGGTAAGCTTCTGGTTAGAAGGAATATTGTTTGTAGTTTTCTTAATGTGCTTTAATATGTTGTATTGTCATTTCCTGTAGTTTCCCAATGTACCTGCCTTTTATTCCACAAACATGTTTTGAGACTTTTGCTCTATGTAATATTGTGTGTGGTAATTTTAGGTTGAAAAATCCTTACCAGGTGCATGTGGAGCGCTCGCTTCTTGCTTCTAGAGTAGGGAAACACCACCTATTTCTCTTATTCTTTGATCTCTCCCTGCTCTTTTCAGTATTTTTCCCTTTGCAAAATTTCTGAAATCTTATTTGAAAATAAATAGAAAATATCCAGAATTCTATGTTTTTGAATATGAATTTTTCTAATTATTTCTTTATTAAAGGATTATGAAAAATGAACTAAGGGGCTAAACTCTTCGTAAGAAAACAAGGCCTTTTAAAATGCCAAACAAGCTGTTTCCAATGAAAAAATCCTAAGGCATAAAGCTGAGCTCTTTATAATAGTCTTTAATTACATTTCTGGAATATTTTAACAGTATTTAAGTTGAAGAGTATCAAAATACTTGATTTCACAATTTTTCTTCTAATGGCTTTGAACAGATAAGTCATCAAAAACTAGTAATTTTAAAAAAGCTCTTTGGATTTTATTTGTTTCTCACTATTATTAGTAACTGAATTTAGTTTCTCATCTTTTTTTTCTGTTTAACTTTTCTGGTATGCAGAACAAGCTCTTAGCTAGTTGACCACTGGATGGAAAAGATCCATGTCAACCAGAACAAGTTATGGGAGATCTACAGTTATTAGTATCTTAGTGTATACAGTCAGGATTGTCTTTGAAATGAGTATGTGTTTTAAGAACTGTTGTTCCTCTTAGGCTATATTCTTGATTTTCTGTTTTGAGATTTCTTGCAAGGATTTTATATTAGAATGTTACATTAAACAAGTCTTTAAAAGAAATTAATACAGCAGGGAAGTTTTGATTTTGGCATTTACTGTTTTTCTGTATAGATATGTTTTTCACTGTCCCATCTTTGCTCTTGCCATGTGTTTTCTAGCCAGATTTATGCACAGCTCCAGTTGCACATTATGTTGGTTTGTCACTTCTTAATTTCAGCCATTTGTTACTTATGTTAGGAAGAGAAGGGATTAATTTGCTAAGATAATTTCAATTTCTTAAATAACAAGAAGTTCATGTTTCTTCATGATGTAAATAGTGTCCTGTGACCCATGGAATGTTTTATCATAGATTCATGTTAGCTTCTGAGCAGACAAGAGAACAAATGAATTTAGTTTATTCGTGTATGCTGCTGAAAAATAACCTGACTCCTTACAGGGCTCAGCCAGTGGATTTACTCATGTAAAAAATGACCTAAAGCTAGTCAGAGATGAAAGGTTTTTTTCCCTGTTAGGTTTGTAAAACCTCAGAGAATTTAAAGGATTTTTGAGACTTATTTTCCATACTGGATATGGTGCTTCCTCTGAGATTAGTCTGGATAATTCATCTCCTAAGTGTAGGTACAGGTTTGGTGGGAAGGGCCCATTTTTTGGTGTGTTTTTTTTTTGTTGTTGTTGTTGTTGTGCTGGTTTTTGTTTTTTCCTCCAGAAAATAATCTATCGTAGATGCATTCTGTAATATTAACTGTAGGGTTAGGACCTGATCTTGAACTACTTCAAGTTTACAGCTTTTCACGTGTAAAATATTTCATTGACTTCACTCAAAGTAGCAAGTAGCAATATGTAAAGGTAAGTATACACTTATCAGGATTGGAAGCTTTTTAAAATTACTATTAAAATCAGCATGGTTTTTAAATAAACATTCCCTGTGTCCAAAGCATTAAAATACATGCTTAAGAAGCAGTACTACTTAAAATGCCCTTTGGAAGAGTGTTTTACTGAATCATAGCTTCCTTAATGCAGTTGAAAATACTGTTTCTAAAAAACCTGAAGGAAGAAAGAAACTGGTTACATCTTTGCTTTAAATGTACAGATAATATTGGTGTGTACATTTATGTTCACGTTCTGTTTACTTTCACATATCATATATATTTCAAAGATTTATTTGAATCATTGATTTTTTTGTGTTTGTTAGCATTTCTGTATGAGGCTGTTTTCTGAGTACTTTCTGCTTTTGTTATCATCAGTGCAGTTTCTGTGCTGAGCAGCTCAAGATTACGCAGTAGATGGAATACAAGATGTCATTGCTGCATTAGTACTTTGACTATGCTTACTGCTAGTGCAGTTCTTTTTATTGATCAGAAAAGTAAATACCAGAGGCAAAAGAATTTGATTTTAACATTGTGCCTTTGATTTTGTTCTTTGCTGCTGGTAAACCAAATTTTTCCTGGCAGCAGGCTTTTAAAAGTCAGTCCTGAGTTGTGGGGAAAATTAGTTGCTATTACAATATTACTCTGGCTCAATCTCAGACTTCAATAATATGAATAATGCATAACTGATACTCATAATGTTCCTGTTGTTAATTCAGTACATGGTTACCATCCCTTTCAAAAGGTAGATCTTTTAAAATCAACGTAGGCCTTCTCATGTTTACTATAGGAATGTGATCTGTATTCATTTGTAATGGGAAATGTATTTCTGAACGAAGACTTACTGTATGTGTGGTCTTTTGTGATGTAACTCTAATTGCATGGTTAATTAAAGGGAGAATATATATGTGATATTTTAAACAGAAACCTGTTTGGCAGCAGATGGCTGACTAAGATTGAATTGGAAGCAATGTTGTTAGAAAAACTGTCAGATGATGATGTAAGTAATTAATCTTTCTAATCTTAAGGAGGCTTGTGCCTTAAAAATATGAACTCTGTGTGTGTTTTTAGATACTGAAAAGGGACTGTGTAGAAGCAGGTGCACTTCAAAAAGAGTTTACTGTCTTCTGCTAAAGTTGATATATGTTCATGGCACTGTCGCTTTCAGGTTGACTTGAAGTGACTTGTGTTGATTTTTTCATTCAACTCAGTACAGAACTATTAAGAGTTTTCCATTGTTACTAACATAATTTACTTTTTGTCCTGGCAACATTGTGAGGACTAAAGCACTTGTTCCTTGTCATCTAATTATTTAGTCAGGAATGTGGTATACTAACACTTTATAGTAGAAATAGTAATTTTTTGTGGTTACAGAAGAATGCATAGGACTAGAACCTCTCTTACTTATTGTAGAGAAGGGGTAAATATTCAAGATGGGAAACACGATGGATTTGTATAATGATAAACCTTCACAGAGTTTCTGATTATTTAATCTTAAGGGTAACATGATAATGATAGAAAAATCACAAAGGGCTTATCAGAAATAAGGAATCCTTTTTCTTAGTGATTGACTACAGAATCAGATATCAGAAAAAAGATACAAAGATATATTGATCCGTGGTTTCATACAGATATCTCCTCTTACATTCTCATTTGTATGAATATGGTGGGAGAAAGGAGGGTTTGCAGTTTCCCCTGCAAACTGTATTACTCTCTAGGTTTGAAGTCCTTTACATCTCACTCTGGGAATAAGGCTATTCATACTAATAGTCATAGACTTCTTTTCTCCCTCAGAACTTTTCTCTACAGTCTCCTGAAGGGCATTTTGTAACAGCAGATTCAGTCTGTGTGGCCAGTTCCTTTTTCTTTTGGAAGCTGAAGCTTGAATATGACAGTACCAGAGAATATAACTCAATTGTTTGAACATCCCAAGTGTTTTCTCATGTAGAAGCAATGTTCTTCAATCTCTTCTGTCCTGTGGACAGCTTCATTGAAAAAATAGCAAAACAGCAGCAAACATGCCCTTTGCTCACTTGTCATCCAGAGCAGCAGCATGTGATGACTTCCTTGTCTGTAGGGGATGTGAAAAGGCCATGAGCCAATTGTGGCCCATAAGCAGAAGTAGCTGGTGTAAGTTATCTATCCTGGTAATACCCAGGAGACTTTCTCTATCTTGTTCACAGTAGAAGCCATTATGACCTCAGTGTTTTCAGCAGGTCCTGCATTTGGAGTGGCTGTTTGTCCTCTCAGAGTGCTGCCAGGTCTAGTTGTACAACCAAACAATTTGGTGTTCTTCACTGTTTGATTTTATACATTCTGCATCTCTAAAAGTAGATTGCAGTAAACTTAAAAAATGCAACCAACCAAGCAAAAACTAATACCAAACCTTTTTATATACTGGCCTCTTGCATGTAAAACCATAAAGCCTCAGGCTATAGAAACAAACATTGCTTAAATGTATTTGATATGTCTCAGGATAAGTCTTACCTGCTCAAATTCTTATATTTTGCCACTGCATTGAAGTTTTCTGTGGTGTTTGCATTATTAAAATCAGAGCTATTGATATGTTTTTTCTTTGCACTCTCCAAAGGCTTTATCACATCTGTATTATATAGTTAGACAGAAGTAGTCTTCAAGAGATGTCAGAGTTCCAAGGCCTATTGTTAAGTTACAAGAAAACTAGTAATTTTGAGCAGAAGACTCTGATAACAGAGAGAAGAAAAAGTACTTTTAATAATCACTTGTAGTAAAAAAAACCCCAAAACTTGAAAAATCAGATTATGACTTGTATATGAAAAATCTGTTTTAGATGGTATCATACCTTTATATCCAGTGACGACTGTCTGGTGCTCCTGCCAGTAACACTTCATAACAGGACATCCCAGCTTTTAGCACAAATGGGTTAACACAGTGGTGTGTACTCTTAAATCACATGTTGAAGAACTTTGGAGGGAGGTATAAGGGGGAAGGAGAACCACGCAGTAGCAAAGGATAATTTATTTCAAGAGGTTGCCCTTTAAGTCAAGTATCTCTTGAATTTTTAAATAGCTTGATTGTTCAGTTTTAAAGGAAATCATAAACATTAAAGTAACTCAGCTTGCGCAGCCAAAATAGATAGATAGGCATTTTCTGTATATGTTATGAAATATAATCATTTATGAGATTCAGTTTAGTGAAATAAAATTATTTCCAAGTCAGTGAATATGCTGACTTACTGAAAATCAGATGAAAATCTCTCCCTTTTGCCATTTTAATAAAACAATAATAAAATAATTAAGACACTCCTCCTGATCTTTTCTTTTTAAAAGTCGAATAACTTCATTCTAATACAATGACCCTTTATTACAGAGGTATTGGTTATGCTTTGAATTAAAGTTTCACTGTTGCCTGAAGAAAGAACTAAGTGTCTTTAGTCACACAGAAAATGATGCAACTGCATGCTGTTCTTAAATCAGCAAATAGGTGCAAAAGTGTCATCTTGTCAGAAATCATCAATAAAAGTGAAGTAGGAAAAAGCCGTTATATAAAAATAGAAAGTTTTAGCAAATGCAATTACATTTGCATCCTTTAATGAAGTCTTGTTGTCTTACAGTATTCAAGATTTATTCAGCTCTTAGAAAAATTGATGGCATTGCCGTGTAGTGACATCGAGGACAAGTATATACAGAAGTTTTCCAAAGAAGTTCCTGTGCAGATGCAAAAGGTAGTTATTGAGCCCTTGCAGCATGACGAGCGAGGAGTGGCCTTCAGCACCGGTGAAGGTAATAATTTCAAGTTGACTGGTGATGATGCAGATTTTTTTTCACTTCATATCGCTTGCTTTATAGTATGTACTACATTGCTGGAAGTGTCACTGCTTCATTTTATGTGGCTATGTATATACGGCATGTATAGTTGTTAATGATGTTGTGGCATACCAAGTTTTGACATGGTCTGGTAACAAAATGGAAACTTTTGACTTGAGAGTCTATCAAGTGGTTTTACCTGTGTTTTTGTACATGGTACCTCTGTAGAGAAGACCCTCTTGTGTTACATGTTGTAGGATATTAAAGGACTTTTACTTTGTCAAGAGCTGACTGTTGAACATAAAGACTAGGGGAGCACAAACACTTAATGAACAATTCTGTGGATATAACAGTGTTGTTGCTTAATGCCAAAGACCACTCAGTAACCTTTATCATGATTTTTGTAGGCAGTCCAGCAAAGGAGAATTTTGAAGATGGAAAGAATAAATAACAAAGTATTTGGATATTAACAAACAGCATAGGAAAATGCAGAGGGGGAATTCCTAAACATTATGGGTCAGAGATGGATGTTGGGGTATTGTTCATTGGTAGAGATGGAGGGGATGTTAGAGAAAAGCCATGGAGGACTCTGTAACTTCTAAACATAGACTGCTTATGTTTTCAGTGGAGGGACACATAGTTGAAGAATGATACTATCTATGATATGAGGGATTGCATAGAAATAATATGTAGCAGCAGCATGTATAGGAAAAACTGAAGACTATCTGCACAAAGCATGTGTGCACACACACTTTATGCTGTACATTTAAGAGGAATCTTAGAGATGACTTGTATTCTTGAGAAGCATGCACCAGATGATAATTAGAACAAAGGTCACAGAGAATTTGAGGAGCAAAATTACTGGAATGCTCCCCTCTAGCTTAGTTGTCTTCAAGACTGCATGACAACAAAGAGATGTGAGATCACCAAACTGTGATTTAATTCCCACTGGTTTTCAGTAGTATCTTCGGAATAGGGGTTACTGAAGTTTGATAAGCAGCAACTCATGTTATTTAGGAAAAGCTACCAGGTTTAGTAAGTTTGAAACCAGTTTTGTTTGTGTCCCATAAGCCCCAAAATGAGAAAAATGTTGTACTTATAATTCTTCTATCAGAATGATTGCTTCCTGTGTGCTAAAGGAGATTGGTTTTAGGCTTTAATACAGAGAGTTTGTCATGGTTTAGCTTGAAAGTATTGCACTTAAAAAGAAGTAATAGTAAGTAATAATTTCTGAGAAAACTGCATTAATACTCCATAGTTGTTGCTTATACTAGTATAATTAGTGTTAATCTTTACCACATGAATATTCCTAAATATATTCTTAAATGTAGTTGTTCAATAAGCTGTGTATTGAAGTTAAGGGAGGTAGAGTGTTAACCTCTACCTCCTTGCAACACTCCCATCTCTACGTCCTCCCCTACTTAATAAACATTGATTAAAATGTATTGAAAGATAGTTGTTCTTTGTTTGCATTTTTTTTGTTATCTCAGTCTGCAAAACCAAACAGCTGGCACTGTATGAAAGTGTTGAGATTTGCTTAACTACTTGAGCACTTGAAGTTCTGTAGAATATTGAAGCCTCATAACAGTCTGGGTTTAATTTCTTTAAGGTAGAAGAAAAACTGCAAGAGCTACGGCGGTAGTTTATGATAATGGGACTGGAAAAATGACGGTGAATGGAATAGACATTTTACATTACTTCCCAGTGCTGCAGGACAGGTGAGAGCACTGTGAAATGCTGTGTTCTTACTGTACTTAAATTATTCCAGCAAAAGTAATGTCATGCAATAATGTATTGGTGCTGTGTTCCAGGGAGTTGATTTTGTGTTCTTGTTTCTGTATAACTATCTGTTTTATGAAAACGTGTCTTGCATTTTCCCCTGATTTACAGAAGTTTAAGAACTGATAGGTAAGCCTTGCTCTGTTTCTTGTCTCTCCATTTCTGAAGGGGTGCAAAAATTAAGAGCACAGACTGTTTGAATAGTTCAAATTTTAGTCCCCTTAGAAAGGGCATGTAAGTTTATTTTTAAAATAAATAATAAACATTTTCTTTAAAGTGTTTCCCAAGAGATTTGCAAATTGTATGCATGTGTAATTACTCTAGCATACAGTAACACAGTGGAAGCAAAGATGATGAGGTACTTCATGGAAAGCTCCACATTTTGGAGGATGTGCACAGTCTGATACAGAAAAGACTTCTCATAAGTCTGACATAAGGTTTCTATGCCTTGTGTGATTTTTATTTTTATTTTGTGTTGTGGTTTTTAAGATCAAGGATAGAGGGAAAGGTTGCTCAGTTTCAATATCCAGAGCAGACAGGTCTTTGCATCTCTAGATAAGTAGTGGAATAAAAGTAATTGCAGAACTGAACTTAAAATACCACTGGCAGTTGCAATATTCTCCCAGCTGCTGATTTCCTATTGATTTGAATGAGATATGAATGCCCAAAAGGTAACTATGTTTTTGTATATACTATGATAAGAAGTGTGCATAGCATGTAACTTTATGCACATAAATATATTTCATTATTTAATTTATTCAATTTTTCTTCTTTTTGTTTTTTAGGGAACAGTTGTTGTTCCCTTTCCAGTTTCTTGACAGAATTGGAAAACACGATACAGTTTGCACGGTCTCTGGTGGAGGAAGATCTGCACAGGCTGGAGCAATACGTTTAGCCTGTGCAAAAGCCTTAAGGAGTTTTGTGACAGAAAAGGAGGTGGAATTCATGAGGCAAGGTAGGAATTGAAATTACTTCAGTGTTTCTTAGTGTGTTTCTGATAATTAACAGAATTAATACAAGGATCATTAAGGATCAGATTTGAGTAAATAATCCCAGTGAAACCTTGTATGTTGTATGAGAGGGATCTGTATTTATTTATAGATTCTTTTCACTTGTTTCCTAGCATCCTTTGTGTGCATTTTGTATGACTTCTCAACCAATTTTTCCATCTGTTCATGACCTCTTTTAGGTCTGTTAACCAGCTTATATTGCCTCAACATAGAATCACGAAACATGACTGTGTATTCCCTAATAATTAAATCTGGATCAGGCATTAGTGAGCTGTAAGGTACTAAGATTGTGGTTTCTTTTGCTTGGCTAGTCACATCTTGTTCATGTTTAAAAAAGTTTTCTTCTCAAACGTAAACGCTGGAGGGTTAGTTTTGAAGAGAAAGTAATGAGCATAAACATATTGCATGCAACTAACTAAACTGAAGGAGCTTCTTTCCGCTCTTGCATTATTTAGTGTTTACAAGTTATATAGGATAAGATAGAATTTATTTAGATAACTGCAGTATTTTATGCTTCTTGGTGATGAGATGCCATACTGTTTCAGCAGATAGAGTTATGAACAGTGAGCTTTTAACTCTACCTTTTCAGGACCAGTAGCAAGAATACCGTGTTACTGGCAGAACAGCTGTGATTTTTTTTCACCCTGTTGTCATCCATGGAATCAAAGCTATCTTCATGCTACTATCTTTGCAACAAATTTCTTTGACTATACCTTTTCAGTACTGACAAGTATGACTTGCTAGAAATACCTTTGTAAACAGACGTTATAATGAGTTTGGGCGAGCATAATTCTGAACATGTTTTGGACATTGCCAAATATACCTTTGGAAACACCAAAGCAGTGGCCTCTAAAGTGGGGTGTGTGTACCCCACCTGATCCATTGGGATTCAGTAAGAAAATCTTAAAGTTTGTGAGGTGTATTATTTACAAATAAATAAATATACATATATTGGGAGTGCATGCTCAGAAATGTTTTACTAATAGGACTGCATGATCAAAAAACTTCAGAGCAGCGATCTCCAAACAATTTAGCACTATGAATAGATATAAAACAATGTGGAGGTTTTTTTAGTGGTTTGTAAAGGAAAATGTGAAGATAGTTTTATTACTAAAGAAAAGTTAAAATGTTGGAGGATGTGATTACACCCCTTTCAGTGTGTTTTTATCCTGTACCTTTATCCTGCTAGGTGTTACTATTCATATTGATAGTGAAAGTGAAAGTTATTTGCTGCCTTGAATCTATTACACTACATTTAATATATCTGTAATATTAACTAGTAGCAGTAAATAAATGCGTGCTTTTCTGTGTTTTATAGCTGGATTGCTAACAGTTGACCCACGTGTGAAGGAACGAAAAAAGCCTGGTCAAGAGGGAGCCAGACGGAAATTCACCTGGAAAAAGCGATAAGTCTGGTTATTTAAAGAATGACAGAGTGTTACCAAAATTTCAGAACATTCTGATTTATCATTTAAAACTGTTGTATAAATATATTCAGTAATAAAGACTTTTTTTTTTCCATTACAGTCACTGTTTTCTCTGTTTAAAAAGCATCAAGTAACATTCATTAAATTTATTTAAAATTCTGGAAAATCCTGGTGTGATTTGCCAGAATGCTAAGTCTAAAATAGTAGCTTGAGTGCCAGCTTGGCATCTTAGCTTCACTGAAGTCCATAACAATTTGTGGAACTGTTGGTGGAGCATAACTTCTAAAAACCAGTGTATTTGTTTAATGACTTACCGATCTAAATTCTGAAATTAGGCAGCTCCTAACCAGGTATTTGGACATCTTTGACATGCCTCCCTTTCTGCCTCACAGGTATCTGAGGATAAGTGACAACTTCTCACCTAAATTATGCTGGAATTGAGAAGCTAGTGAGAATGGTACTGACAATTGAGGGGATGTTGAGAGAGGAACAGTCACAGAGGATAACGTTTGCCTGTGGAATCAGTTGTCTCTGGGATCCTTCCCTAGGTTAAGTAGGGAGTGATTCAGAGCAAGTACCTAAATTTAGGTGCTCTGAATCACCCTCTGGAGGAGTCAGTTTTTCTGTTCTTCCCCCAAATGCAGAAAGAGCTGGAAGGATTAGGCTGAAGTTAATCTTTTAGAATACTCGTCTCCACCCCTTAAATCTCAAGGGGACTGATCAAGGATGCGTGTTCCGAATATGGCTAATGCACAAAGATAGCATTGAACTCTTTGCCAAATACAGTCATAACTTTTCTTTTTTAAAATCAGAAGCAGGAGGTGATGACAGTGCTGCCCACCTTCTGTCTATAATTGTAGTCTTCCAAAATAGATCAGTGGTTACAGCACTTATCCAAAAGCTTAAGGTTTTGGTTTATTGCCAGGTTCCTTCCTGGGACAGTGGTCAAACACTTTCAAGAAAGAACGTATCCTTCATCTGTTCTGTAGGAACTGGGCTACAGCAGAAAGGAGGATAAAGTTTATCTCAGCAAGAGGAAGCAGAAAAAAAATGAAACTTGGTAGTTTTAACAACAGGGCACCTTCCAAGTTTCTTTTAATTTAGAAGACTTCAGTACCTGCTCTGCTTCTTATTTGCTGTACATCATACCAAAAGCTTATCACCTCAGAGGTCACAAAAGATGCCAGCAGGTCACTGCAGGTGATAAGCAGCTATGAGGGATCTATGTGGGTCATTATTTTTCCAAGCAGTGTTCAGGGGAGTGCAGCAAGTAAACAGAGCTCATGAGCTGAGTAAAACAGAGGAAGTCAGATACTGGGTATGCATCTCTGTCTGACCAGTTTGTGATTTCTTACTCCCCAAAGCCACTCTGTGATTCTTTTTAACTCTTGTTTCATGAGAATACTCTGTAAAGTTGGCAAGTTTTCTCGTTGCTAAGGTGGTTCATTTCAGTGACAGTACGGGCCTAAAATTACCTGAAAGAATGTAGCAAGGTGGGTATCGGTTTCTTTTCCAAAGTAGCAAGTGATAGGATGAGAGGAAACAGCCTCAAGTTGTGCCAGGGGAGGTTTAGATTGGATATTAGGAAAATTTCTTCACTGAAAAGGTTCTCAAGCACTGGAACAGGCTGCCCAGGAAAGTGGTAGAGTCTCCATCTCTGGAGGTATTTGTAATATGTGTAGATGTGGCACTTGGGGTCATGTTTTAGTGGTGAACTTGGGAGTTAATGGTTAGACTCTGATTTTAGAGGTCTTTTCCAGCCCAGAAGATTGTGTGACTTGTTACATTGAATTCAATGGCTGATGCAGTTCACCTATCCCTTTGAAAAACAAATGGGGGTTACATGAGACATTGTTTACACTAAAGCAAATACAGAATGATGTAATTAACATTTCTGTTAATTTGAATCTGAATTTCTTGTGTGTAGCAAAATAACTCCATGTTATGTATCAGTGGAAGTTGTGACTTGTAATAAAAACATTCATTCATTCTGGGACAGGAACTTAAGGCTTCTTTTGACATGCCCACATAATAAAACATACATAAGCACATGGACTTCAAGATGCCAGCTGAAGAAGATTCTGAAGGAGATTAAGTAGTAGAAATTTTATCTTAATATCTTATCAAATGAGAATTGATCAGTTTGGCCATATTCATTTTCCTGCCTCATTATGAGTCAAAAAGCTATGCATGCAAGAGGATATCAGCACTTACAATATGCAAAATGTTTTATTGTGCTTTAAAGGAATTATAAATGGTTTACCTTTCAAAAAAAGAATGGGCATGGTCTTTGGTGTTTGGATCTGGCAAAAAAATGGAAACACAGTTTCAGAATTTATTACAACATTTTAGGAAATTCACAGAAATACTAGTTAATGCTGTGCAGCCAGGTCACTTGCTCAGGCTTCCAACTAAATTGGAAACAGCCAAAAGAGAAAAACACTTTAAAAAGAAAAGAACTCACCAGAGCAGATTTGTACGTTGGGGTTTTTTTTCCATTTTTCACATGTGTGAACTTCCTCTGAATCATCTGCAGTACATTTCGAAGTTAGGAAATTAAACAGTCATATTAAGAAGGACTATTCCTATACTGTTAAAGCTGATCAAAAGGTAAGACCACCATTTTTTTCACTTGTTTTTACAGTTTCATCAGATCAAGAACCATAAATTTGGGTTGTCAATTGTCATTTGTGACAGCAGCACAGTGGCAGAATCAGTTCATTGGTTTGAATGATCTGTTTTAATTTCCCATTCCCCTCATTCCCTTGCATTCTTGAGGTTATTGAGAGAAGCAGTTCTAACACCTGCCTTCTATGTCAGAGCCAGGCTTGTTTCTCAGGTCTTGAACACCAGAACAGTGTGGACCAGCTTACCTTGACAAAAAGATTTGAGAATTTAGTGCCCTGAACGTGACAGATACTTATACCCTAAGCATGAAAATGTTTTCTCAATGTGATCAAAAAGAACTAAGCCTGCCATACTTTCTGGCCAGTGTATATTATCATTCATCCAGGCTCTTTTTTTTTTTTCTCCTCTCTACCAAATTGATGTTTTTTCTTTGAGTTAAGATACAAATATTTCTTCAAAGACAAATGGAATACATCGGTTTCTGGTACTTTTGGTCCCGTTCCTTTGGTGTGGGAGCCGGTCAGTGAGAGGGTGATGCTGTTAAAGCGGCTGCGCTGCCACGAGATGGCGCAGTTCGCAACCTAATGCAAAAAGCCATTGCAGGCAGTGGGATGTGGATGCTTGGATTGGAAAAAAGATTATGACGAATCGTCCTTATAAATAGTGATTTGATAGCAACATGTTCATCTGAAAATAAATCTCTTTGGTCTCAAAGTGTAGAATCAGATTGTCTTTCCGGCATTTCTTTTCTCCTGATAAGAGAAAAAAGTTTTAGTGAGAAATAATAATAGTTTTCAGCAATCCAATTTCAGTGTATAAGTAATACCTTCAAATTAATATTACAATTTTATGCTAAGAAATGCCCGCTGATGTGTGAAACTTGTAAATGGTACTGTAACATAGTGCCAGTCATCCAAAATCACAGAATGGTGTATGTTGTAAGGGACCTTCAAAGATCATCTAGTTCCACCACCCCTGTAATGGGCAGGGACACCTTCCACTAGACCACATTGCTCAAAGCCCTATCCAGCCTGGCCTTGAACACTTCCAGGTATGGCGCAGCCACAGCTTTTTGGGGCAACCTGTTCCCATGTCTCACCACCCTCACTGTATAGAATTTCTGCCATATGTCCAACCAAAAACTTACCCTTAGCAATATCATACTAAACATGTACATAACATAATAAATTTAATTATTTAGATAAAATGCCAGAAATCAGTTTTGGCTAAGGAGGGTAGGGGGGGAATTTGTTATTGAAACTACATTTTATCTGTACAGTTTCATAAAATGCTTGTAAATATTGAAATTAATTTTCCCAGTATTGTGTGATATTTTATAGATAAAAATTCGTGGGCTGGATTTGCAAGCAAATGTATTTTTTATGCTGTGCTAGCACCCAGTAGATATAGGTTGCAGTAGCTTACTAAATGCCCAGACAACATGTAAACAAATCACTGCCCATGTACCTGCCCACATAAACAAAGCAGTGTGGGAGCAGAACAAAATGTGCAAACAAATGGGCAATCATGATTTTAGACTGTACAGTGGCTAACATGTACCATCAAACACTGTGTCAGAAATCACCTTCTCTTTTAGTTTTCAGTATTAAGTAACTGAATATTGAAGTCTTTCTGGTGGGCAACTCCAGTCCACCTCCCATTTCTCTCCTAGTTACCAGCCATATGAGCAATAATGGATACTCCTCTGCTGTGATGGGAATTGCACATTTTGAAGGAAAAAAGCCTTGGGTGTTCCACAGAAGAGGTCTGTATTTCAACACACTGAATGTTTAAGGCACTCAAGATGTGTCCTGACTATTTCTTCATCATTTCAATAAACGTCAAATTCAGATGCTGATGATACTGATAATAAATAATGTAAGCAGAGTGGTATATGCTTGCCACAAGTCCTGAGCAGACTAGTACATCACAGAAGCAATTTCAGACTGACAAATGATGAACAGGATAGTAGCACCAACACTTTCTTCTCGAAGTGCTGTTTGTCTCTGAGATCAAGAAAAGCAAATTCTTTGTTCCAGGACTGGTCTCACTACCTTCCTGCTTGCCTGGTTACACTTTACATTGGTAACTGCTGTTTCTCATAAGAGATGATAATGTTAAGATAAAAGTTATTACACTGGTGGTACCAGGGCAGAAATTATTCCAAAAAAATTCCAGCATGTCTTGGGACAGTCCTTATTTCAAGTCCTAGAGTAGTCCTGCAGGATTCAGGTTGGTGGTGCCTCTAAAACTTTGGCTATATATACCTTATTCCTTCGGTGTTGGATCACATATGGGCAGTGGCAGCTGTAATGCTTTTGAGAGGGTAGAGATATCAACAGCTTTTTGTTCTTTGTTTAAAGTTGTTTTCATATAATATAACAGGTTTTAGAGGAAAATGTTTTACAAAGCAACAGTGAGTCTACATCATCCATTGTCAACAATGAAGTTATAAGAATATTGTCAGACTGCATAACAAAGAAAGAAGAGGTTATTGATTTGTAAAGAACCTTGTGTATCCGTCTTATAAGGTGCTTTTCACACTTAGTCTGAGCACCACATGCCCATCTCCGCAAGTGTGAGGTTCCCAGCAAAATCCCCACTGAGGGCTCTTAGGCAGGAACAGCAATGCCCAAGAAGGCTGTGACATGAATACTGACAGTACCATGAGACAAAACATCTACTTCCTTCGACTGCAGTGCAAAAGGAGGATGCAAGCTCAATCCTTCCTTCTCAACTCACATAGAAAATCATAGGGCAGCTGGGCTGCTGGGATCTTCTGCCTTTCTGCTGTGTGTCACCTTTCATGCTCAACCTGGGTTGGACATTCCCATCTCACTAAGCAAGTTTGGGGACAGCTAAGGAAGCCCCCAGGTAACTGCTGCTGTGGTACAGTTTCACTGCCAGGCTTGGTGCTGTAGTGTTTGCTGCTAGAGGGAAGTGAGACTCTGAAAGATCTCACTGAGGCTGTCACCTTCTAGTGGGGAGGGACCCCATCATTGCTGAAGCAAGGGCTGCCCCTACTCGTACAATAGACATCTAGGACCTGTTATTTAGCAAAAGTTCACCCTCAGATTATGTCACCTGCAAGGTAGAGAGGGATTTGGTTTTCTCCTCGTTCAGGTGCAGTTAAATTCTTAGGAATTAAAAACATGGTCTTTAGCGAGATCTTGGTGTGAGGGCAGACATCTCTTTTATGTTTTTGAGCCAAGGCCACAAGGGGCCCTCCTGCATCTTTCCCCTGAGACAGGTCTTGGTAGCAATACTAGGAGAGCTGATGACACAGGTTTAACAGTCAGCTTCCCTTACAGAGTTTCTTTCCCTGTGAGAAAGTCACTTTAGGATCTAAATCCCCTTAGCATTACCTCTGAACTCCGTTAAATTTCAGAGGTTAAGCAAACAGGCAGATTATTTTCTTCTTTAAATGCATGCCTCCAAGGCTGAAGGACTCATTTGTACTCAAGTTGCAAAGAATCCTTAATGATTTTATTTGACTAAAGCAAAATGAGAAAGGAAGAGGATATTTAGAAAATTTTGTTTGAAAAATATTTGCTTCTTTGTTTCTTTAAGAGCCAGATTTCTGGATAATCTCTGCCTTAACTTGCATCAGGTATGCTGATGGAGATGATATTGACAGGCTGAGTGTGCAAAGCATACACATTATCCTTTGGAAGACTCATGCCTCAGTTCAGGAATGTGCAGAACAGCTGCTCCTTGTAGATATCCCAAGGGACAAAAGGAAAACTAGACAGGAGACAGAACAACTCAGAGCAGAAACAGAGAGTCAAGGGCAGCTGAACTTCCAAGTGCACTAAGCCAATCCTCCTGTCTGCTGAAGGCTGGGGAAGCCCTAGAAGGGGAGCAGCTCAGGTGGTGGATTGCTGTTCAATGTGGAAACTGTGGCACCGACTGATGCAGTGATGGTGTCTGGTGCTTCAACCATCTGGGATGTCATCCTTCATTCGTGAGGGATGGGGTTCCACAGCTCCTCTCACCAAGACACCTGACAGTAGGTGCATAGGAGACAGGCAGCTGGGCTGCCCATAGGTTGGGAGGACAAAAATTGGGAGGGCTTCACTGTGGGAAGGAGGAGCCACTGGCCAGAACTCTTAATTGTTCATAGGCAGAGGATGTGCCCTTCCCTACAGCAATGCAGCCAATTTTATTTACCAGTGAAAAAGGGACACTGGCTGAGTTTCATCGTCCACCCTGAGTTTGTTTTTTGTCTTAAGGCACTTAAAATTTACAAATACAGCACTTTATGTTAGCATAAAGTTTATCAGATGTTTTTAACATCAAAAGTCAAGGCTTCATCCATTGCCTGAATTTGGCATAAATCTGATTGGTTTCTTTTGTAGAAAGCCAATTTAGGAATCAAATTATATATTGTGATGGGTGTGAAAACAGCTTCTCTTTGGTCATTGTAGTAGATTGCAGCTTGTAGTCTGACATCACTTAACTATGTAGCAAATTGTCTGAAAATGAAAACTCCTATTAGGACACTTAAAAAATTTCTGTTTCAAAATGACTACTTAACAACCATTAAAGTGTCTCTATAGAAATGTCACTACCCTCGCTACATCTGTACCTTTGGTTAGTTTCTTTCCCCCTTTCCAATTTTCTCCCATCATCTTGCAGCTTGCCTATTATTTGGATGTATAATTAGAAATCCATTATTATGTTTTATAGAGATGTAAAGAGTAGGAAGAAAGCTGTGTAACTACTTTTTACATGCAGCATGCAAATTATCCACCTTGTGTATTTTGGCTCTGAGTGTTCTGCAGATGTAGTTTCATTTCCCTTGGATCTCTGTTTACCCATTTGTATTGCCAGTCATCAAGTATAGAAGCAGAAAAATCAAAGTAGCAGAGGAGGAGGGACTTCCCCATAGAAGCAGCTTCACATGCCCCCATCACAGAGTGGTATCAACATTAATGTGCTTCACCTACACAGTTCTGTGCCTGGCCATTATTTATAATAGATGGTCATGGAAATGGGAGGGGTAGGCAACATCTCATGAGAAAATGGTTGCTGCCAAAGCTGAATAGTTGTGAAAGTGCTTTGAAGGATGTGATTTAAAATGTTCTATGCAGATGCTGTGTGTACTGAGAAAGGATGGAGGATGGGGCTTTGGCTGCACCTCACATCTCAGGATGAGCAAATGCATCTTTCCTCAGCCCAACTCTTTCAGCTGGCATTTGTTCTGGCCTTGCATAAGGGTAATATCCTGCTGTGTGCTACACTCAGGACCTGATGCAAAATCAGTGGAAACCTTATGGACTTCATGGCCCTTTACATCATGCCCTTATGTTTCTAAGGATTTAAGATCCAATCTTTGTCCTCGCATTAATGCATATGGCACAGTGCAGTTTATGGGTTGCACTCTTGCCATGGCTTCTTCAGATTTTCCAGTTCACTAGAGAGCAAATGGGGTGAAGGTTTGTCCCTTCTCCCTCTCCCTCCCACCAAATAGAATGGTCCTAAGCCAAGAAGCTCCTCCAGCCTCTGCAGCTGTTAATTAAAAAGGTCTGGGGAGGCCAAAAGCTGGCAAAGTCTTGGGAGCTGTAACTACCTATTTCAGCAGAGCATTAAACGCTGTACACTCTTAAGAGTTGCAAGCTTTGCCAGGCCTTTTGGATGTCCCTTCTTGGTTGCCTGCTGGTGTTTCCTGTGGTGGGAAGATGCCTCTAAAGGGTGAGAGGCCTCAATGTAATGGCCTTCAAGCAAAGATAATTTTAAAAGTTGCATTGGATGTTGGATCTCATAGTGCATGGAAGTGGCTCTTGGAGAGAGTATAAAAGCACATACTCTCTCTTTTTTGGGGTTAGGAGGAGGGTCAGTGTCTTGAGGAGAAGCTGATGTCAAAGGAGAGAAGAAACCTCAATGGCAGTCTGGTAGAGCTGTAATATGGGAATTAGGATGGCACATAGTGTATGGTGAGGTTGTATGGTTTAGTGGCTCAGTGTAACTTTTGAATATTAAGTTTTAAAAAGAAAAAAGGGCAAAGTGCACCTAGTAGGTGCATTTTATTTGGTTTTTTTTTTTTAATTTAATATTATCTAATTCATTTAGTCCCTAACTGGACAAAACAAGATATATCTCTACAATACACAGATTTTCCCTATTCTTAATTGCTGCTGGTGTTACTTAGCTTTTAATTTCATATAACTGGCAAAGTAATACTTCATCCAAGAGTTTCAGTCTCTTTTACTCACAGTACAAGTTGGAAACATATTGTGGTCAACCAGACATTAACATTTTATAATAAAGTATTTTTTGATCAGTGTATTATATGCAGGTACTTACACACACACACACACACACACACACACACACACACTCTTCCAGGTATTATACACATATGTCATATGTATTAGAAGTAGGGAATATAGTTTATTCTTTCTGCTTAAAAAATATAAACTAATTATTCCTTGAGCTAATTTGACAACTATACTATAGTTATGACCTAGGAAAGCCATATAGCTATGAAGACTAGAACAACTCAGAGTAAAATTGTGGTTAAGAAGCTGTTATAGTGCTGGGCTAACACATAGTTCAACTCCTGCTCCTTTCCAGAGTTTGTGACTACAGAGGAATTGCTTATGGCCTGACCATGGGCTGCAGGAATTTGGTAATACTTGAAGAGTGGGAATGGCACTGGAGGTCTGTTTGGCTCATGACAGTGTCCAAGCTTTCAGTAGAGAATCCAAATAAAAGCATACTAATGTCAGTCGCCCTGATCCTCTTCTCTGTCTATCCTCATGGCTGCTTGCAGGCAGCTTGCAGCTCATGCTGCCAGCCCTTGTACTCTTTTCTGAGCCAAGTTGTGTCTGATGGCACCAGAGATGCTGCTCTCAGAGAATAGTTCTACCTCTTCTGACTGTTCCAAGTTGGCCACCACACCCACAAGGGCTCAGTTTAATAGGCTTTTGGGGAGTATCTAAACCTAATACAGCTACACAGCTTTTAGCTGGTGCTCAAAACTGGCCTGTGGCTTTCTGGAACTGTAGATGAAATAGAGTTATGTTTCCAGGATGAGAGACTGGGTACAGCAAGGAGAAAAGGTGGAGCAGGAGAGTGTGCCAGACCATTTGTTTCTGCTGCCACTAGCAATGCTGGAAAGGTACCTCGAATGACCACTGCCTTGGGGTGGCAGCATATCATTCCTCAAAACTGAATTATATTGTTTCTCTGTGTCTTCACCTCCCCCTTGATGGCAGCAGCAGTGGCCGAGCTTGCTCTCGTGTGTGTGGATGAAAGAGGCAATAACACTGTTACTGCCAGTTTGTTGCATGAAGAGGTTTCCTTCCATGGGTGATGTGCTCGCTGTGCCTAAGCCTCAGCTGTCCTGTTCAGCAGGTGGGAAAAGGAGGCTTTGTTCTGGTTGGATGTCTGCCACAGTTATTCCCAGACATGACCAAAGAGCAACTCATCTGCATTTGTGCCAACTTACATATGTTTTTCATTTTAAGGTTGCTGTAACATTTTATCCTTATTTGCAGGATGGGATGGGATTTCAAGACACTGACTGGGGTTGTTTCTTGCAGTGTCAGTGCTGTGATGGAGTTCAGACAGGTCTGTGCAAGAAAGTCTCCAGCTCCGTCCTGCCCCATTTGTGGGTTGTGTCTTGCACATCCAACAGCTGTAGAAACTTTTTTTAATCACTAGTTTAAGAAGATATATCTCTGGATACAACCAGGGAATAGATCTGTTGAGGAAGCAGGTGCCAGTTTCCCATAGTTACTTTTAAGAGCCAAATTGTGCCTTAGTGCTGATTTTTAGTTTTAAGGCAATATTGAGATTTTAAAAACCCTTCTTTCTTTTTTATTATTTTTTATTTGATCCAGCTGGAGCTCATACTTCCTCTTTAACTTTTTCCTTTATTATTTAAAATCCTTAATTATCTGAGACAAAATTGGTAAGAAAATCTGCAGAATCTAGGGATTCCACAGAGCTCTCTCTATAAACACTCAGGCTATTCACTGTTGCCAAATAGACATGTGCCAACTCTGAAACACCCACCCACTCCCTCCTTCTGCTGCAGCAAACTAATAAGCGCATTGATTACATTCATTTAAGGAAAAACACTGCTCTTTTAATCTTTACATCCCGCGTGCTTTAGATTTCTGATTACGAGAGATATCCTGTTTATCACACATCATGTGGTGAAAAAGCTACTTGACACACCTCAACGCATTAGATATTTTAAAAGAATATTTTATAGTGTACCAGCAAGTGGTAGTAGGAGATAATTATCATTTCCTGCAAGCTCTTCTACTATGTGCAAGATGAACGAGAGGTCTCTTAAATGTGATTTTTGTAAAGGTCCCTTAAATGCCTTCAATCCCCCCAAACAAAAATGTTCACATGCAGTTTCTCTCTTCTTCCCTCTCCACACTCTCCTCCCTCCCCAAATCTGTAAGAATTTTGTTACAATGACATGAAACAACCACATAATGCCTATTTGCTGCCCTGTAGGAATCAGTCATTAAGAATGATAATTATATAGTTGCATATAGGTGCATATGTGCATATATATATATAAAAGTGAACACAGTGATCAAGATATGGGTTGAAGATACATTGATGAAATACAAAGTGCATATTTAAGCCAAAGTTGAAATGCACTTTTTTAAGAGTAATTGTTTTGATTTGAGGATTGGCAGGAATGTCCCAAGCTAGGTGCAAAATCCTTTCCAAATGTCCTGTGCAGATATAAGTAGTTACGTACTCAGACAAGCTTGCTTTCCTCCAGCAGACCATTGTGGAACTCACCCATCGGATCTCATGGCCATGGAGCTCTCAGTGGCCTGTGGCCAGGTTTCCTGGGAGTGTCCAGGGAGGGAAGGCAGGTCCCTGTTGGGGCAGCTGGTGTTTGTTACCACCTCCAAGCAGCAGAAATGAACAACAAACACATTGCAAAAACCTCTGGAAAACTTTGCTTAAAATCTTCCTCTGGGCCTGTTTGAGTTTACTGTGGTAAATTTTTGTCATAAAGAAGTGATTTGGCCACTTAAAAAAACACTGTCAAAGGTATTGGCAAAAGCAGGACTGAATATGAATTTGTGAAAATGTGACTTAACAGAGTTTGATGGCAAGGTTTACTCTATTACTTACCACACAGATTAAAGCATCCAAAGGAAGATGAAGTTCGAAGCAATTTGGAATGATTTACCTGGAAGCCAGGAATGCAAAAGGGATAAGGTGCAAAGGGCATGGATGCAAAGATAAGGTTGCAAAAGGCTTTAGCAGCACTTAATCGTTGGGTATTTTAACATTTACAAAGCGATTCAATAGGGTTCACTACAATTACAACAATGACTCAGCTATAGATTTGAGATAGTAACATTCATACTATAATTGATTCACATGCACATGGGTAAAAGGATATGGTACACCTATTTCTTGGTGTGTAAAGGTACCTACCAAAAATTCTCCTTGAGTTCAGTGAAATACATCAAATCCCTTTGTGTTTACCAACAGGCAAGGGTTGCACCTCAATGAGCAAGGAGATGTGTGCGGGGGGGATATCAGCCTGGGCCTTATTGTCCAAGATGGTTCTTTGAGTATTGCAACCTTGAGGGTTTGTGAGCTCTGAGGGAGATGTTGGCAACATCCTGCTGCAGTCCAGGAGACCTCAAAAGGCCTCCCTTAGGGCCACTGTTTACAGGGTTCCAAGATAATTGAGTTTGGTCACCAGTGAGTTTCCACTCTGGCCATAACCTAAGTCAGTAACTCCTGGGATACTTTTCTGAAGTGCGGTAATGATGGTACCATTCCTCTAAGGCTGTGATTCACAATGGTACTGTTTCATTTGCACTGCACTTCAGGGAAATGGCTTACCAGGGCTGCAAAGCCTAACTGCTTATCCTGTTTGCCACCTTGTTTGAGCAACTGATGTTTCTGGTTGTTCCCAACTCCGTCATGCAAGGGTTCCTAGTATGGCCGTGAGGTGCCTCACTGTCCAACTGATATGGTCAAGGGATGTTTCTCTGCTCAGCTGGTTCAGTCAGAGCTTATCAGGAGCTTTTGAGATTGTAGAGCAGGCCTGAGGATGGAGGTGGTGGTTATGCACCACCACAATTTTGTATCCTGGTATTCAGCACACAGGATCTGCATTGATGCCCTGGTTACAACACTGCTTGTCCCAATTTCTAAAGCTGCTGAGGCTTCTAGAACCTCTTGAAAAACACCTCAAATCCAGTAAACTTTGATCAGATTCTGGAAGTATTTAGTGTTTTGTGAGTTTGGGTGTCCAAGCAGGACTCCTGTTTGGGATATAACATTTCACTTGTCCTTGCTTAGGGTCACTCTCCCACTAATGCTGAGTGGGAGCAGTGCCCCATTCCATCAGCAATCCCATCAGTCCCCAACTGAGACTGAGGAAAGAAGAACAACAGGAGCTAAAATTCGCTGATTATGAATACAGTCTGTATTGTTTATGTCTGAAGAGAAAGCCTGGCCTTGCTCTCCTGATTTCATGGCAGTGTGCCATTCCCCACTGCAACAGTGAAGCAGTTATAGCACCAACATTTAAAGCATCTGTCAGTAATAATTGCTATAATCTAATTCCAGGGTGCAGTTTTCAACAGGAGTTTCAGAAGCAAGCTGGAAGGGTCTGGACAGAGAGTCTCCATGGATATGAAAATCAGTGCCCAAACTGGTTCTCAGGAACAATGTTCAGTGCAGGCTGTGTGCCAAGCACAGTGAGATGGGGAAACAGTACAGAGCCATGGATTAAGTAAGAGGAGATAAAAGGAGGCCCTTCTGCAAGTGTTACACATGAGTGTGAGTTAGTAAGAGAAATGATGCTCTGCAAGTTGGTGAGAAAAGCACCCGTCCAGCTGCCAATGAATCTTAAAAACTTAATTTTGGAGCCTCTAAGGTATACAGGGAGGAAAAGTGGGTCTGCTGCACAGAGTAAGGCAGAGTGTGAAGGGAAGCACTCTGGAGTTACAGTCTTCTCCTTGCTCTTGCATTAAACCAACAGGTTTGGTTGTGCATGTGCATGTGCATGTGTGTGTGTGTGTGCGTGTGTGTGTGTGTGTTGCTTTGTTAAATGGGGAAAGTAACCAGAACCTGAGTAATGAAGAAGAATTCTGATTCATTCCCCACACTTGAAATAACCTGAATAAAGAGGTTGAATTGTCGGACACCAGCCACATGTGCTAACCCGGAATGTCCCACAATGGTGGGATAGTGCTCTGCCATAATAGTGCAGTGTTTAGTTTCCAAGTCTCAGTATTTTGTAACCCTGAAGCTCTTGACCAGTCCATAACCTTGAGCCTGGCAGTACCCCCTGAAAGCTTTCCAAGGCATTAATGGTGCAGGGGGACAGTGTCTGAAGATTCCCTGGCATTTGACCCTGCAACTTATCTTACAAGGAAGAACCATCCTGTGCTGGCTCTGGCAGTACAGCTTTGCTTTTCTTTCTCCAGAAAGTATAGGCTATCTGCAGGTAGCAGAGAAATCTGACTTGTCTTTGCTAGTGAACTTCAGTATTTGTGATTATGAATTCAATGCCATGTGTTATGATAATAGGGAATGAAGACTTGTGCATCTGTAAAACAAGACACCATAACCCAAACAACTCATGGGCATGAGGTGAGTGCTTAAAACTCACTGTGCTTATTTGTCATCTGGAGTAAAACCTGTAGGATTAACATTTGTTTCAGGTCCTGCTTGTGTAGCCGTGCAATAGCTACAGCTGAAGTCAGATTGCTGTTTCCACAGCTTCTCCTTAGAAGTCTGGAGCCTGTTCATATTTCTCAGTATGAGCATGAATCCTCAGATATGAATTTATTTTGTAGTTACCTTTAATGCTATATATTGTTCACATCCATAAATATTTCTAAAAAATATATATTTTCCTTCCCTGGCTCTGTTCACCTGTACCATACAAATGCAGATTGAATATTTCAGTTAAACTCAGGTAAAGACAGATATCAGAATAAAACTGTCTGGGGTTGGGGTTTTTTTTCATTCTGTATGTGTACAACCTTCATAGCTATTCTAGTAGAATTTTAAAGGCATGATTTACTAAGAATTCTTCCTAATATTTTGACTTCTAACCAGAGTTTTTTCCCCTTAGAATAGCGTTTCTAATGGAACAATTCAGAAAAAGCACTATCATCATATCATAATGTACAGTGACAAGAACTGTTCAGCTCTACATTTTGGCATTTAATGTATTCTTAGGTCTTCACTATGTCTGGCAAGATACAGTAGAGAAGAAGTTTAGAAAAAATTTTTGTAGTAATAAATAGAGGGCAAATCGTAGCAGATCTTATCTGGCTGTTTTTCAATTGTTTTTGACATGTGTATGTTTCTGTCTGGCATCTTCCAGCACAAGTAGAAGATACCAGCTGTAGATTTCTATGATTCACAACTGCAAAATTTCTGTAGGCTTTCTAAGATTTCCAACTAGAACTTATCTCTGTCCTTGGAAAGAAGGGAGTAACTAGCTCACACAGAAATCGTGGCTCACAGTAGAGGGATTTAGTTGTAAAACTTAGTTCACTTCCAGAAACATATTTGTGTTGCTGTTTGAATATCAATTAGTTTGATGTTACAGGTTTGGATACATGTCACAAATAAGGAACTTGTAAAGCTAAAGAATCACCTGAATTTTCAAGTGCTGATGAGAAGCCCTCTACAGAGGTCTCAGTAGAAATTGTAAAAACATTTCTCTGAGTTTAAAGGACTTGCAAATAATTAAATGTATAAATTTATGCTGTTGAAGCTTGTTCCTCTTGCCACATATTTTTGTTGCTGTTCCTGTTGAGACTCTGCTGCAGTGATCCTTACAAGGAGGATTCCCAGAAGGCCTGAAACCTTTCAGATCTCATTGCTTATATGTTTTCTTTTCTTGACAGAACAATATGAAATAGCTGACCTTGCCCAGAGCAATATCTTTAAAGCTAAACAAGATGACACTTGTACTATGTCTTGGTCAGGAGCTGTTTAAAGCACTTTCAGAGTTCTTGCGAAAAAAGAAAAATTTCAAGGAACTGGAATACATGTGATGACAGACAAATAATGTTTCTTATTTTGAAACAAATTATTATTATACAAGTAATATTACATGTATAATAATACACATATTTAAAACAAAGAAATGAAATGTTTTATATCTCAGAAGCTCATCTTGAATTATTTTTTATGATACAGTAAAAGAAATTCAGTCCTAGGTATTTTGAAGAACCTTTGTTTGAGAGTCTACTATTGTGCTTTGGGCTACCATCAGATGACCAGCAGAGGTCTGCCATGATGTTTTATACCTCAAATGAAACATAGGAGAACATATGGAGCCTGGCTGACATTATCTACCAACTATCAGCTGCACTTCAGTCAAGGTGAATGAGGAGCCAGTAAGGACTTGCAAAGGCCAGCAGGTAGGGGGAGTACACAGCAATTTTCTGCATTGAACACAAGAAGACAAAAGTGAATATTTCATCAACAGTAAATCTAGTCTTCCTTTTTTTCCTTTACTTGGGAAGGAATTCAACACACTTTACATATAAGTCCTATTCATGGAGCCTTCAGGTCTACATAATTAACTGGGCAAATATTTTAAAGTCATGGTTCATTTCAGCTTTTCCTCCCCAGTGCCCCTGAGCTTCAGGGGCTCAGGCAAGCACAGCTTCTGGTATGGTGCTTGTGTCATCCAGTGAGCTGGTGAATAGCAGCTGCCCGTTATAGGAATGAGATGGTGAAACCTGTTCATGAAACCCTGAAGACAGCACACACAATACCCTACTTTGGGCAGGGTGTTGTACTTCCTTGTCTGCCCACGAGCTAGGTAGACCCCCTTTATTTCCATTTTCCTTTGTGCTTGCACAGGATGGATAGCACTGAGGAGGGCATAGTGCCCCATAAAGAGGATTGTTCCCTTTTGTGGATCACCTTTTCCCATGATGTACTGGCTGTTGTGTATTTCTCCCTGCACACCGGAGCTTTCCTAGGCTGGAGTGCCATTCACAGCACACTTCCCATCCTGGAGATCGTAGTTGACACAGATGGCTCTTTGTCGCTGAGTATATGTGAGAGCTAAATTGAATGTGAGATCTTGTCTAATATTTAACAAAGCACATATTGAGTTAATGACTAATGTGTCATTATTACAGGAAGCTTTTAGTTCCGAAAGGTTAAGTGGTTCATTTGAATATTGCCCAAGTATCTTTGCCCTGGCAGGTTTTTTTTTTCCGAAAGTTAATTTGCTATTGTTGTTATCATGTCTGGCAAGTGGTGACTAAAAGCAAATGCAGGTTATGGGAATCTGTTTCCATGACATTATTTTACTGGTATTTTCAAGTTGGATTTACTTAGCTGAGCATCTCATTTGCATGGGCCCTTATTCAGAAATGAAAAGCTAGTTTTGAGCATAGGTCATCTTCCGCTGGGAATTATTTGCATCAGAGGCAAAGGACTTTTGGGGACATGATAGAAAAGTGGACAAAGTTAATGGAGCTAGAAGAGGTTACCAGAGCTACCAGAAGAGCCCTGCTGTGTGTTCACAGGTAGAGGAGTAGACTTAGGAATTATTGTTAAATACTAATTTGTAGTGTCTGAGTACTAGTAAAGCACCATGGAAACAAGTTTCTGCTACGCTGACATTAATCACATAAACTTATAACATACAGTCCTGAAAATGGAAAATATATTTCTCCTTGTTACTTCACTTATGCTGAACTCTCGGTTATTTGAAGGAGTTTTTCAGTGTGAAAACAGATTCCTACTTCACCGCATGTTCCTCTGTTAGTTTGTTGAGAAAGGGAACACACATGCGCATGGAACCCATACTGCTGTACTTTGCTGTTTTCCAGCACAGGAACAGTTTCTGAAGCTGGCATCTGAACCATGCAGGGAAAGCATGGCTGTTGCCATTAATCAGCCTTTTTTTGCCACAGTCACTGTAGCAACTTGGCCACCTCATAGTGGAGTGTAAAACACCAAATGTTCACCTGTGGCTTTGTATCACCGGCATTTTTAGCATAGCTGTTTCTCAGGTCTGTGTGCTCCAGTTTTATTTTGAATAGATTATGGAAACTTTTAAAGCTGAATCATCGAAATCTTTTTTAGTTTTTAATTAATAATAACTAAGCCCCTATAGCTCCATCTCTCTGGAAAAGCAATCCAACTTAGTACAGCAATTCTTTGCTTTCAAGGTGGTTGGCATGTTTTGTGTTGTTTGTTTTTTTTTTTTAATTAGTTCATTACTACAGTTTCTATATCAAGTCCTTAAATTAGACAAGCTTCTTTGTTCTAAATCATCTAAATGACTTTTTTTCTAAATAATTTTTCTAAAGCCATCTAAATTAAGATAGCTGTTTAATTAAGACTTGCTTGCACCTGAACCTGAAATGTCGATAAAATGAGGTACCTCCTGGATACATATTGTTGCACAATTTGTAAGATAGAAATAATCTGCTCTGCCTTAAGCATTGACAGTGAGCATACCCAGGAGGTAGACTGAGAACAAATATGTCCATGTGCTAGTAGAGGGATCTAAATTAAGAGTCATTAATTTGACACACTTACAGACTTTAAAGTCCAAGCACCAAAAAGGTTGTACTTTAAAATTTTTTTGAAAACATATCTTTAAAGGCTTTTAAAGGTACTTCTGTGGGCCTTTGAGTAGCCTGTTAGGTGTTCTTGCAGTGGAGTGATTCTTCTATTCAGGAGCATATCTCTGCAGTGTTGGAGTTAAGGTAGAACCTCTAAACTCTGTCTTCCCCCAGAAACAAACCCATTTTCTCTTTGTTTACTTTGTAGTCTAAAGCTGAAAATGTTTCTTCAAATGGTTCTCAGTGGTCCCCTGTGCATCTTTTGAGGACATAACTAGCATGAAAATCATCTTCACGTTTTTCATGTTTCAAGAGTGCAGAGATTTTTGAGGTCAAAAAAATATTGTCCTGCATTTCTCCCAGTACTTGAAGGAACTACTCTCTGCTCTTGTGCCAAAGACCTTCCCTTCCCAAGTCCAGATCTTTACCTTTTTTAGAGTAAAATCTCCATGATTGCTATCAAAGCACTGTAACACCACATTGCTTTTCCATGCAAGTAAAAGCTTTGCTAAACCAGGGTTCTCTGTGCATCTCAACATTAAGATCCAATAAAGGCATCAGCCCCCTTATTATGAGTTTAGACCAAAAATAAGCATCAGGAAGTATTTTTATAAATGTGCTCTAATTCATCCAGAGGTATTATTCTCTGAGACCTAGAGAACAAGATCTTACAGGATTGACCTGATTTCACTCCTTGCTCAGTATCACCTTTTTTTTTTGGTAATGTTTTTTCCTGCCTTATTGCATCCGTAGGTCCCTGCTTCTGGTGGTATCTTGTCACCTCTGACATTTAAAAGTGAAACATATAATTTGCAAATCTCCTCAGAGCAGAATTTTGTGGTAGGTTAGGTTGCCAGACAAAGCACATGAACACCAGACCAAACTCAGTGTCACAGCAAGTGCAGACCTTGAGCCAAGACACTGCATGCTATTTAATTGGCATGGGAACAAATGTTCACACCCTCCAGAGCGCTTCAGGAGACAAACCACGGAAGGGTGACCAAAAAATACACCCACTGTGGAATACACACCTCCTCTGCTTCAAAACAATGTAAAATAAAATAGCTCATTTCAATAGACATCTCTCATTTCAAAAGACTGCCCCAACAGACAGATAACCCTGGAGGTTATCATTTAGGGATGCAGTGACACAGGCATTAGAGTAGCAGCTGTTTCCAGATGCAGGCAGTGAGGTGTGAGGGAACCTTTTATATTTTGTTCATCACTGCCTGTGCCATGGCACCAGACTGTGCCATGTGCTGAAGCCTGAAATAGCACTGGAGTCTGTTTACTCCATGGATCTGAAAATGATTGACCATTGGCACTGTTCTGCACAAGCTGACAGTGGAGGAGAACTAAAGGCATTTTGATCATTAATTTACTCTACAGACCTAAAATCCAAATGTGTCCAAAGTAAATGCAACAAGCTGCCCTTGGCTACTAACCTCAGTGTAAAGACAACATCCTTCTTTTTCATGCACATCAGTGCCCTGCCAATTGGTTTTGAAAGAAGAAAACTGAAAAAATGTGAGTGGCAAAGTGAAGGTGCCGTGTCAGTGGTTATAAGGCTGGCTAACACTCCTTTGCCTACAGCTTTTGCCATTGTAGTCATGCTTGATTTTGCACAAGCATCTGTCTAGCTGCTGCCTGCTGAGTTCTGCCTCTTACCATATGCTTCTCCCCTTTAAGCACAGCATTTCCCATAGGAACTGTTTCTAATGCCTGTTTCTAATTACTCTGTTTCTTTCCTACTGGCAGATGATGGACCCAGTTGCTGTAGGCAGAGAAGCCACCTTTGCTCATGGAGCAGGGCTGGCTGCTGCCGGGTATCACCTTCGTTGCTCCACAGCCCAACCAGCATCCTGCTCCCTCAGTTGCTTCAGCAGATGTGCGTGATTAATGGATTATTTGCCTTTTTCTGCCTGATTATTTTTTTTCTGCCTCTAACCTTTTCAGTTTTACAAATATATTTTGACTTTGAAATTCTGGGGATTCCACTTATAACCTTTATGTTTATTGGTGAAGTAGCTATTATTAGACTGTTTTTCTCCTTCTTTCTAATTCTGGAATTTAATGATATTTTTCCTTCTTCCTTTTGGTACAGGTGCAGTAATTAAATGGCATTAAGTCTGTTTTACGATCATTAAGTAGGCTCATTATTGTCCTTTTTATATATATTTTAGAGTTGTAAATAAGTCACTTTTCTAATGAGTCTGCCTGATAAAACTTTGCCCCATCACTGAGACAGTGCCACTATGGTTGTATAAAAAAAGACGTTGAGTCAGGTACATTCCTTGCCGCTTTCCAGCCACCAGCACAAAGAAGTCAAAGGGATTGACAGTGTAGGTGAAGACTTGCAGGTGGGATGAGCCAAGGGGAAGAGGAGAGGTAAGAAAGAGAACAGTAGGACAGAGATTTCATTTAAGTCTGAGGATCATCATTCTGAACACCCCAGGGGCATATGTGGGTGTATCCAGCCAGGAAGGTAGTCCTAAAGGCTGAGTGGACACTGGGGGATACTTGCACAACCTTATTTTTCCTCTGCCTTTCCTTTTCTTTCACCTTGGATTGGGCTCATTTCCCCATTCTGTCATCCCTTTCCAGCTTTATCTCTGGATTTTTTAGGCTGTTTTGATAATTTATGTGCTAAAGCACATTGTGCTGATTCCTTCCTGAGTTTTCCTTTGGAGTGTTTCTCCGTCTCCCTGCCTTTCTGACAGCTTGTGTGCACTGACCAGGCACAAACACTCCTGGATCTCATGTTCTCTTGTAGCTGTTCTCCTACATTCTCTCTGTAAAAACCAATCTGAATTGTGCTGAACCTTAAATAATAAAGGTAACTACTTAAAACACTGTCCCTATTCAGGTATAAGTTCTTTTTAAACTCAGGCTTGTGAGCTCAAGGCACTTGTATGAGATCACTGACATTTTCAGTGGGTGTGGAGTTTTTTCAGTGTTTCTAAAGTACAATTGATGGGGTAATGTAATGTGGCCTTTTTAAAAACACTATTTAAGGGGTGAAACACTAGATAGCATATTGATGCAGTGTGCATAATTTCAGACAGGGTGAATTAATCAGCTTTATACGTTGAGTGTGCAGGAATTGAGTTTGCATGATTACAGACCATACACTTTAAAACAGAGTAGTGGGAGACAGCAAATGGAATAGAAATGTCCCAAAGGTGACTGGGGCAACGAGCAGGGAGGAGGAAGAGGGCCTTCTGTGCAGCTTAACTCTGCAGTGTTAGTGTTCTTTTCCAGCTAAGGCTGGAAATTTATTCTCCATGATTACATGAGAATTAAAACATACTCTCTGGGGCTCAAACTCAGGTTTTAATAATTTCTTGTAAGAAACCACATAGAATGACAAGCAGGGACCTCAAAAAATACCACCTCTGTGTGGTACAGACCTCTTTAGGCCATGAAAGAAAAAGCTGCCAGTCTTTTTTAAGTTGTGTGGAGTTGTTCGATGACATCCACTGGTGCCATTAGAGCAAGTAGAAACATGTTGCTCCTGAGGCCAGGCTGGGTAATGTGATGGAGGGAACAGCTCAAGTGCAACAGTAGTGTTCTGGGGCATCACCCAGTAGGATGGATGCTGCAATTCAATCTTTCTTTTTTTTATAATACTGTTATTGTTCTGCTGTATGGTGCATAGGACTAAAGTTTGGTGCATCTCTTTGTTAGTGGACTTTCAGAAGAGCACTGTAGGCATCGTAGAGGTCTCCCCTTGTGTGCCTACCCTCCCACCTGCTGCTGGATGTGCCTGAAAGAAAGTCTCCATGGGAAAAGGCTGTGTGAAGGTGATGCCTCAGAGATTTTTTGATTTTTATAGATTTTAGAAGTATTTATAGTAAAATGTAGATTTTAGTAAACCAGGATGTTTAGTAGCTTAAGTTCAATGTTTATGCATACTAACCCTTATTCCATATCAACCCCTCAAACTTCCTTTAGCTGTTTAGACTTCTTTTCAAGGTAGAAGGCTGAAAAATATAGCAAGGCCTGCAGTGCGAGATATAAACATAGGCCAATGACCTCGAAGCCCAGAATACTGGAAGGCCTCCAAGAGCCCTTCTTGTGACAAGGAAGAGAAGGATGATGAAGAGGGGGTCCCAATACTCCCCCAGACTCAGTTCTGGATGAGCTGTGCTGGGGACTACAGGGCAGGACTGAGGGATGGGTGAACAGGGATTAGATGGACATTACTATAAAACCCAAGAAACCAGTGTTTGAGGCACACTGGTCAATACGTATTCCTGGTTGAGCCTGGGTGCTCTCTTATCTTATCTCCTACTAAACTAGCTTGGAGTCTTTTTCTCCGCAGACTTTTCAGGCAACAAAGGACAGCCTTGTACCCAGCACGCTTTTGCTGCTGAGGATGTGGTATATTTGCCTGCAGCTTGTGTGCCCACCACAGTACTGGAGCTGGTTCTCTCTCTCTGCAGAACCCAGCAGCACCTGCAGCAGACAAAGTTATACTGGCAAGTACTGGTTATAGTGGAGAGGACTCACACTTGTACTGGTGTCATGTGCTTTCTTTACATTGTGGTTATATTACCTACTGGAAAGTTCAGGCAGCAAGAGCACAATTTTAGCACTGCCACTATAACTTCACAGGTAGAGCATGACAGTATTCAAGAAAATATGAGGTCCCTTTCTACCTTGGGTACAGTTTTCTTCCATCAAATGTTAAAAAGAAAGAGAAAATAGCTCTTCTTATGTCAGGGCATTCCCAATGCTCCAACAACAGAGGGCCAGTTGTGTAAAGCAACGGCAGGTGATGATGCATAAAATAAGCATATCAAAGCTGCTAGATATTTTTTATTATTCCCATTGCTGATCTACCTCACCAAGACATTCTACCAGTTTTCTGCAATAGGTCTGACCCATGCTGCAGGTAGCACACAACACTTGGGTAATGCCAGAACTCGAGCATCTAAATAAGACAGGGCAAATAAACACGGATAGCACTTACATTTTCCTCCACCTATCTTAGCTTACCTCCACCAGAGGTGGACATCAGTCTGAATAGGCCAAAAAACCTACAGCCCACAAAATTTGTTACATGAAACTGACATGAACTGCATTCTCAATATATTGGGCTAAAAAAAAAAAGAATTTTCTTCCTTAGGAAAATGGCATAAAATGAAGATAACTGCTTGAACATGCTGAGTAACTTTAGTGTTCTGATGTTATCTTGATGGCATGAAAGAAATGAGAAAGTTCAGACGTAGCTGTCTGTTACTCTGTTAGCAAATGCTGCTGGCAATGCTGTCACACTCCTGCCAGAATCTCAGGCTAATTCTGGAGGGGCTTGGACATAAAAGCTGAGGAACAGCCCAGGTCCCTGTACATTTGCCAGATATCCATCATGCTCTGTCAGGAAGTGGTCAGTGATCTCAGGTTTTGGAAATAAGAAAAAATGAAAATGAAATGGAAGGCATCTCACAAATATTATTCTTGTAAATAACTGATCAGCAATTAAGCTCTGTCTGTCCTCACCCCACTCCTCTTAGGCCCAAATCTTGGTACAGAGAGTAAAATGAAGCAAAATTTATGGCAAGTTCAAATCTGTTCTTTTCAGTTCAGTGCCTTCAGGATTCATGTGTTCAGGATTCACAATTTTTGATTCAGGAGGTTTTTTCTGAAACTTTTATTTTGTATTAAATCAGTGCTTGCTATTTCTTGCATAATGTAAGACCACATGCAGCAGGGCTGGCCCCTTGGCTTCCCCAGAGCTCTGTAGAGCTGAGCAGAATGTGGCAGGACTGCTTATGAATGGCTTCAGATTCCTTTTAGTACTGGCATAGTAAGTACATTGGCTTTAGTAAGCCAATGTACTTACTGTCCATTGCATTGATTCCTTAGTAAAAACATTAAAGACAACATTTCACCATAGAGACTTCTTTAAAATAGTGGGTCCATGAAAACATTTCAACACAAAAATATATTACTACCAAGTAGTATATATGTGTTAGAGCACAGCTTTGCTCTTAATTAATGCAACATTTATTAAAGTTATGAACCTCTGTTTATTTTTTTACTTTATTTTATAGCTTTTTACTAATGCTTAATATCAAATTGCATATTTGGTACAAGTCTGGAGGAGAAAAGTGGTCAAACTCAGAGGGGCAGAGGGAGCCCCCAGGCAAGGCACAGGCTGCACTGTCATGAAAGCAACAGAGCTCTTCAGCCAGGGAAGACGGAAGAACAAAATGTAGCCAAGTAAGGGAAGGTGGCCAGGGACCAACAGAAGCCTGTGTGCCAGCAGAGACTGGCAGCCCCTGATAGCTGGAGCAGTGTGGATCATTCCCAAGGGATTGAGAAGGAGGTGAGTGGAGGGGGCTTTACAAATTAGGAAGTCGCTGAAGTTTGTTCTGTTTTGACACAAAATCAAAACATGACCTGACAAGACACAAGGCGGGGAATTTGCTTGTGAACCTTTAAAACTTTCTCCCTACTAAACTCCAGAGCTTTTTCCATTTAAAAATTGTACTAGCTCACAATTTCCTGAGGCCTCACTTTTGCATTCAGAGCTCTCTTGGTGCTTTTAAGGACATTTGCTTCAAAAGAGTCCTTGGCAGGTCTTCTCTTTAGCTGCTTTTCAATCTTGCCATGGCATGGCTTCAATCAATAAAATCTTTCCCTTTTGCCTTCCACAGGGAGGAAAGTTACCAGCAAAAGTGATTATTCATATGAAACACCACACACTCTTGTGATTTTATATCCGGCAGATGGTAAAACCAAAAGTGTAGGGTATTGAGGAATCAATAATTAACATCAGCTTCACAAGAGACTCTTCCCTCCTCCATGATTGAGATTTCTTTGGTTTGTAGTTTTTAGTTTTGACCATCTGTGCTGGATTTGGCTGGGATAGAGTTAATTTTCTTCACAGTGGCAAGTATAGAGCTGTGTTTCGAATTTGTGCTGAACCCAGGGTTGATAATATGGAAATGTTTTTTGTTATTGCTGAGCAGTGTTTCCACAGAACCAAGGCCTTTCTTTTCTGCTTTTCACACTGCTACGCTGGGAGTGAGACTGGAGGTGCCTGGGAAACCGGGAGGAGACACAGCGGGGACAGCTGACCCCAACTCACCAAACTGATATTCCAGACCACATGACATCATGCTCAGTATATGAAGTGAGGTTAAGACCGAGGTAGGGGGGAATGTTTGGAATGATGGTGTTTGTCTTCCAAGTCACCATTAGACGCGATGGGGCCCTGCTCTCCTGGACATGGCTGAACACCTGCCTGCCCATGGGAAGCAGGGAATTCATTCCTTGGTTTGCTTTACTTGTGTGTGCAGCTTTTGGTTTTCCTATTAAACTGCATTTATTTGAACCCCTGAGTTTTCTGGCTTTTACCCCTCTGATTCTCTGTGGGCTCAAGCGGCTGTGAGGGGCTTGGTTGCTGGCTGTGGTTAACCCATGATACGATCACAGTTGTGTAGCCACTCAGCATTACAGAATGAGCAACTGCTGTCAGTAGAGCTAACATGCTGACAGGAGTATCTAGAGGGGATGTAGAGTGGCTGCTGTCCAGAACAAGACCTTTTGGGAAGGTTTTGAAGCAAGAACACTAAAGCTTCTGCTTGACAAATCAGCGTGTTACAAAAGACCACAGCGGTGCTTTGAAATAAGATATGACAAGTTAAAACCTAAAGATGTATCAAAGAAGTACAGAAATAAAAATCTCCTTTCTCTTTGCAAATATAAATCCCCAGTGAATAACATCTTTTAAAAAAGCAGATACAAATCCATCCCATGCTCCTCCCTCCCCATCTTCAACTGCTTGTGATTCAAGTAGAAAAATCCACACTTCTGTCAGACTCTGTGAGCTTTCTGGCATGACACTGCAGAGTAACCTTGTACATTACAGGGACTAAAGAGATTTAAACGTCTTTTCATGCTGTCTGTGACTTTCAAACAGATATAAAGAACTTTATTTGAATATACTTCTCCAGGTCAAAGAAGCACCAAGCGCATAATCTTGAAGCTGTCACCAGTAACTTGCCAGTTTTTTAAAATTCCTTGTTTATTTAGTCTTTCCGTAATATTTGAAAAAATGCCAAAAAACCCAACCAATTTATTCAAGACAGATGTACTTTTTAGCCTTTGACCTCTCTTTAAGGGCATATTGTGGATGTTTAAGCAATACATTGGTCTGGCAAAGGGAAGATCAAAAGACATTTGGACCCTTCCCAATCTGATTTCAAACTTGTCAGCACTGGTCTAAAACAAGGCAACTAACCTGACACGAGTTGACCATGCTTCAAGGTGGGCTTGGACAGCACCATCTCCAGAGAACCCATCCAGCCTATATTTTTTGAGGATTTTAACATGGTCAGACCTCACTCAGTGCAAGTACCATGTTGACAAGGGGGTTATGGGACAACATCTTCAGGGGGTTATTTGCAATTATAGGCATTACAGGCATTGGTAATGCTGTTCATGGCTGCTATTGGGTTTTTAGGCACTATTATCAGTCTTGTTGCGTACTGAAAATCTGACGTATGTTCAGTCATCAGCTTTCTGTTGACAGCCCTGGCCTCCAACCTTACACTGTCCTACACCTACAGTTGTTGCAGTGAACTAGAACTTCGGGGCTCATGTCTACCTAAACTCAGCTATACTCCATGGATTTGTGTTGGAAGGAGTTGCCATCTAGACGATTAGAATGGACCATTTTCTAACCACTGTGTAGAGGCAAAACTAGCTGCTCTTAACTACCAGCTTATGTTCCCAGATCAACACCAACCCTGTTTCAAGGTCTTATCCTCAAAATCTTTTAGTACGTCTGCTCAGATTGCTCCAGGATGTCCATGCAACTGGCACCGAACAGACTCACTCTGTTATTGCCTGATTAATCACACAAGGGATTGCTTGGACTACACAGAGGCAGACCAACATCTTTCAAATCTGTAATGGCAGTGGTCACTTTTATCTGAATCTTTAAAAGCCAAGGAAGAGGTAAGAGTAAATAGAATTCACTGGGTTTTAAGAACACCTGCTTATTTCCATTAACATCTTGCACTTGCTTAAATTAGTCTCTTCATCTGCCCCCATGTCAGTCACCCTGATAAATCCTCTATTTACTACTAGAGAATCTTTCCCCTTCAGCTGGCCATTCACATTTCAGGGTTTATGTAACTATGAATCAATGACAAACATAATTAAAAGATTTTATTAAAAATCAACATATTTATACATTTATACATTCCACATACTGCTGTATATGTTCACCAAATAACCACTAAGTCCGAAAGCATTAACACTACAGATTTCCGTCTGAACAAATTTACTGCAGGGGAACTTCAGTTTTGCAGTCAATCAGACATTACAGAATGTCATTAACTTTTTTTCTTCTTTTCCCTTAAAAAGTAGCAGCACATTTAATTACCAGTGTTCACAGGGCATAAGCCCTTAAGTGTTGTACAGCAAGAGAAAAATTAATTAGCAAATGTAGGCAATAGGAAGAGAGCTCACAAAGAAAATGTATTAGTGGCTGCCTATTAGGAACAGCAGGATGTTAATAAAACACTTAGAGCCGTGCTGAATGGAGACGGCAGCAAGCCGGGAAGAGTTATAAAATAAAAAATTACCTCTTGATAGAACTGTATAAAATAAAATATTTTTAAATGTCATTCAGGACAGGAGTCCTGCAAAGAACAGATGTTGTTATAAAGACTCAGCAGAGTCACGATAATGTGTGTTAAAACATGTAATAAAGTTCTCAGAAAACATACACATACTGCAGCCCTACCAAAACCTCTCCACAGTTCCCACAAGTAGGGTTTCATGTAGCTGACGTAATAAAGTGATATTTTACCGAAGACAGATGTGCTCAGGAGTGGCCCAGAACCCCTCAAGATTTATTCCCACATCAGTTAGGTGGTAGAAGAGTGACATTAAACAGGTAACAAAGGCTGGAAAGTTTCTAGAGACTGGGAGCAGGGGGTGCAAAGAGTTCTCACTGTGACCTGGACTCCTGTGCATGCCTGAAACACCACAGTGTGGGCTGCCTGAAGAAGTCAGTTCATAGGTACCTGTGCTGTGCTCTGTGTAACAAATCCCAAATGCTTATTTTCTCCAGACTCTGACAATATTACAAGAATACTGATCTCAGTGTGACAACTTATCGATACATTTACATAGAAGAAATGAAGATGTAATGTACAGCCATGAATCTTATTTTGAGCAGATTGCCAAATTCTGAGCAATTTTTTCTCATTAGGATTTTTCTTCTTTTTGACTTAAAGAGGAAAAAACCCTGCATATGATGACATATACATATCCTAGGTTATTTTATGTGAGGAATCATGGAGACATGAAAGTGTAGAAGTTTTAACAAGTGCTTTTTGCATGTACCATCACCTGTTGCAGTGGATGGCTAAAAAAATAGTTAGAGCTGCAATATCTCAGTAAGTACAAGGTACATGTTAAGCAAATGTGCCTCAGTATCTGTAGAGGTGTCTGTGTGAGAGACTAATCTCAGTTACTATATCCTGAATCACAGACATGTTGTTACATTAAAAAAAAAATCTATTTGCACTTCTGTTTTGGTTTTCACACATATAAAGTTGGAGGAGACTCATTGGAAAAAGTGACAGAGATGAATTACAAAGAATTTAGCAACAGCTAAATTAAGGAGAAACATTCCGACAGTCTCTTCTCTCCAAGGGCATGTCTAAGACACCACATACCCTAACTAGACAAAAAAGCTGCATTAAGCTTAAACTCCCAGAAAGCATTTAATTGCCAAACTTGAAGAATGGTCAGATAAATACTCTTCTTTCCTGCCTCTCCCCCTTCACATATCCAGTCAGCAATTAATAACCAGTTCATCCCCTTCATGCTGCTACCATACCAGAACTTACCACAGTAGCAATGCTGTCCCAGGACTTCATGTAAATAAACCAAGAATGATCAAACTGACAACACCAAAATAAAATAAGAAAGTAACTCCTGTTCCCCAGTGTGAAGTTCCCTCACCAAGGGGTGTTGCAGTTGTCCTACCTAAGGAAATTTGAATGCAGACCTTTCATAAAATTGCTGAGAGAAGACCACACACCACTCTGACAGGCTGACATCTCCTCTGGTCCAGTAGTACCCCAACTGCACACACCCTGCAAAAGCATCCTCCTCCTGCACCTCCCTGCTGAGCTCTTGCTCTACCCCAGCTCCACATTAGTTTTTTTTGCTTTTTCCTTTTGTTACCATGAAATTTCTATATTAATTCATCCAAATGAGATCTAGTATAAAATTTAACAAAGAAACAGGTAACAATGTATGAACTAAATGTCAATACTTCTCCAGTCCACATTTCGAGGGAGGGGGAAGACCTAAAAGAATTAGATGCCCCCAATTTAAATAATCCTACTTTTGAACATTTATGATTGCAAATATGCTACCTAGCATTATTCTGATTTCTGTATCTGTTCTGTATGTGCAACTACTGTTTCTTTTGCATTTTAGCTAAATCACACATCTGCAAAAAAAAAACCTGAAAAAAGGATTTTTTAATCTTTTAAAGACATACCTTTTCATGCAGTAACAATTAAGAACTTTCCTGTGGTCTGGAAAGACATGATCTTTATTCCATTGCAACAGCAGTTGACAAAATGAAGTTCATCACTACATGGTAGCTAGAATTAGTCTAAATCATAGAGAGGGGTCTTTGTTTTAGTACTTCCTTACCAAACAGAACAAAGAGCAGACTGAGGATGCTGGCAGCAAAACAGTATACAGGGTACTGTACACAAAAGTCTTGTAGGGTCTTGTAAAAATCACTACCACTTTATCAGCAAATATTTTGAGGGCTGGGGGCTACAAATTTGTCTATGTCATCATTGTCAGTTGTATACAGAATGTTCAAAATGCATGAATCCAAGATAGTCTGCTCATACCAGTGCCAGAGCAGCATCACTCATGCCTGAATTGAGTCAGAAATGCCCACAGTTGAGTTCTCTGAGTGCCTCTAAAGAAATATGGTTTACATATCTGAGTAGAAAGCAATAAAAAATTCCTCTCTTGGGTTTTTAAAAATGAATAATATTCAGCACAACAGCTGTACTTTCCTATTTTCAGAATTAGGAAAGATTCAAAGGTCTTTTGCTTAAAGCAAAGTACTCCCCACCTCAAGTACTGTGTCCAGCTCTGGGGCCCCCAACACAAGAAAGATGTTGACCTGTTGGAACAAGTCCAGAGGAGGACCACTAAGATGATCACAAGGCTAGAGCACCTCTCCTACAAAGACAGGCTGAGAGCTGGGGTTGTTCAGCCTGGAGAAGAGAAGGTTCTGGGAAGACCTTACAGCACACCCCAGTATTTGAAGGGGGCTCACAAGCAAGCTGGAGAGAGAGTTTGTACAGGGATGTGTAGTGATAAAACAGCCTTCAGCCTTAAGCTGAAGGAGGGCAGGTTTAGATCAGGTATTAGGAATAAATTATACACTCAGAGGGTGGTGACATACAGGAACAGGTTGCTTAGAAAGGTTGTGGAGTGTTCAAGATCAGGTTGGAAGGGGCTTGGAGCAACCTGGTCTAGCGGAAGGTGTCCCTGCCCATGGCAGGAGGTTTGGACTAGATGATCTTCAAGGTCTCTTTCACCCCAAACCATTGTATGATTCTAGGAGAGAGATATGGATATCTTTTTTTCCTGGATGAGGTCTGGTTGTCCCTTCTTGGAGGCAGCACTACACTTAGAAGGCAGTTTCATAAGCCAGCCTTTCTATAAAGGACAGTGTATGTAGACAACGCTCTCAGGCACATGCTGTGATCCTTGGGCTATCTTGTGCAGGGACAGGAGCTGGACTCAATGATTCTGATGGATACCTTCCAACACAGCATATTCTATGATTCTAGAAAATACCATGCAGATACGCCATTTTGCTCTCTCCACTAATTGGAATGCTGAAACAGGGAGCAGCTGGTCAATAAAACTGGCGTTTATTAGAGCTTTACAGAATTAAAAGAAATGCTTTAACTTTGAAATAGTTAACTTTTATTTAAAGTTGTTATTTTTTTGACCTCTCTTTGTGGCAGCTTCTTTTAAATTGACTGCTTTAAAATGGTTGAATAGCAATGAAAATATGTATAAGGGCAGTTAAGTAAGGGATTTGTGCTATTTAAAAATCTTATTTTACAGATTATTTAGTAGAATATAACAAATCCAGTACTCCTGTTGTGCAGTTTTGTAGATTTTTTACCAATTACACGTTTTTTTCTGTGGTTTTGATTGCACAAAGTCATCCACAAGGACTAAAACCTGTTCTTGTGGAGTTCCAACAGACTAATTATGTTATAGCAAACACTTCGCACATAATCTGTACATTTATGCATCAGCTACATCTTAATCCTCCAAAGAAACTCTAGAGCGATAAGATCAATTTATTCAACTGTATGTACAGTATATTTGCATATTAATAAATAAATCAATATTAAAGGTCTGTTGCCTATATAAAAGTGACTATCACATGACCAGAGAATCTTTTTTTTTCCCTTTGCATTTTTTTTCTTCCAAGCACAACTGTGTGACTGAGGCTGTTTCCACTCATTTTATTACAATAACTGCAGGAGCAGAAACCTAACAGACCAGTGCTTACATTTAAATTCCATGTAGCAAGTGGATGGGAGGGAGGTACTAAAAAGTGCATCAAAACCCAACATTTTGTAGAGCAAAAAAAATGAAGTTCATAATGTGATCCTGGGGAAGAGAATCCAGCCCAGAAGAAGACATGCTGCAGCAAACACTAAAATCGACGCACATTTCTCTCTGATAGTAAGCTGCACAATGCCAATCTTGTCCCGTCACATTTCAAGAATGCCAGCTCCAGTAGATGCCATCTCCACCTCTATAAACTTAGAACACCACATTCAGTGCAAAGTGACAGTTCTGAAAATAACTGTTTGCCTCGACTCCATAACATTCATCCTCACTGTGAAGAAAAGGCTCGTTTTTGCTAAGTGTTTATTCCTACATATAGAAGAGCCCATATTTGCACCTCTCCATGTCTGGTAGTGAATTTTCTTTTCTATCTACATTCATTAGAAATCAGAAAGATAAGTGGCAATATTTCATATTTACTGGAAGTCTTCCCATTAACCCAAAAACTAGCTGTCCATCTTGATTTACACTTAAAGTAGCTGCACTTTATTCTTTTCTTTCCAGCCCACTTTCAATAGGGTGTAAGTCATGGGAACCTGTGGGACTGGAACATAGTTCAAGTCTGATTAGTGGAGCTGGAAGAGGGATGAGTCACATTTGAATTCAGATGTCTGTTGGCAGCACAGTGCGTGTGGACTACACTTCCATTTGGGTATCTCACAAACACAGGCTCGCAGAAAGGATTTTGGCACACCTGACAGACCTTCTTGTCTGAAAGAAGAATTGGGGTTCCTTTTTGTTTAACCTAAAGAGAAGAAAAAAATTCCAAATGTGAATATAGCAAGAAAGGAAAGGAAATGATGATGCATGTAATTTCAACTGTATTAAATGGACAAAAAAACACTCCAATTTTAAGAATCTGCTGGGAGATTTAAGCAACACCGCTGTAGCTAGGAACAGAAGAAAGCTTCACAACTGAATTTACCATTAACAAAATCCATTAACAAGCTTCAATTAATACTGAGTCCTGGATAAATTTTTTTGCAAATTTTGACAGGTCTCCCTCCTAGTGAAAGAAATGCTAACTCATATTTGTCAAAGTTTCTGCAAGAACTTTGTTAATCTGCAATCCCAGATTCACTTTCATTCAGCCCAGAAGTTCACCAAGATTGTTCCTATTTCAAGGCCCACACCTTCCCTTTTGTTTTACAGAGAGGGCATAAAATTAATTTTGAATCTACTCGTCACAGCAAAAATACCTTAAAAATGAAGAAAGTAAAACTGTCAAGGACATGAATACAAGTTTTGACATAATTCTTCAAACTTGTTCTGATTATTATGTTATCAAAAGGACTCAACTGTAAAGTTCCAAAGTGCTTGCATTTAAAAAAACCCAGCAACTTACCTTCTCATGCTTGTAGATTAAGTTTTCAGCTTGTGCCAACCCAAGTGCAACCTGAGTCATTCTTTTTGTGTGGATGCTTTGTCTCACTGCTCCAGCCAGGAATGGGGAGAGGAGCTGCACTGACCAGCTGTCAGGGACCACCTGTAAAACTAGATCTGCATCAAATTCAGCAGCGTGGTTATTCAAGAGGTCCACAGCAGCCATGACTAGTGCACAATCCGAAGTGCCTGGAGTTAAATACACTGACAGCAGCATATGGAAAAGCCTCCGTCTGTACTGCATGTCTCTGTTCTCAGAGTTCCATATACAGTATTCTTCAGCAGCATGGAAGTCCTTTAACTCGTGAACAAGGATATGCAAAGCTTTCTCATGTTCTTCCAGTTTCCCATATAAAATTGCACTTTCCATATGAAGGTCTGTGCCCTGGATTTTGTCTGTTAAATGAAAAACAAGGCAATATTTGCTCAGTGGAGTAGCCAACTGTTCCCTGTCCCAGAGTCAGTGCAAACAAGCCCACAGAACTCAACTCCTAGATTTGCAGGAGTGCTGGCAACTAAAAAGGACAGATGCTTGTAAGCACAGGAGTGCCTAGATGTATGGAAAAACACCTTCAAGAAAAGAGCACCACAAAATGTAGGACAAAGAAATTACTAAATAACAGATGATAAACCACTGTCACTGACATCTTTTTAACTCTAGCAGGCCAGTCTTGCTCATTTCTGCACACACTGCTACCACATATAATAAACTGTAAGGTGAAGCCGCAATATTAACTCTGCTTCTCCCAATACTACAGGAAGTTACAAAATAAAGTCCATAAAAAACAATAAAGATCAAATAGTACTTCCCTTTAAGAAAAGGACACTACAAACCCTTAATCCAGTCTGACAGTTTAAAGTGTCAGCAATAGGCAGTTAGTGACAAGTTCATTTGGCATTTCATGATAAAGTAGAAAATCTTCTTATTGTAAAGGTGATAAAGATTTGACATAGGCCTATATAAAACGTATGGAAATAGTGTTTTTCTCAACATAATATTCTGATTATCAAGGAGGAAACACTACCTTTCATTGATCTCACTTCCATGTAACATTAGAATTGCCAAGTCCTGTATTTCAAGTGAATGATCTATTTTGTAACTATGTTATCTGTCATATAACATTTAGCTGTCCAGAAAGGCAAGGGAACATTTAACACTGGTAAATTATTTTAGTTGCTACTCAGCTATTTTTATTTCCACATTCATTGTATTTTTCCACTGAATTTCAAAAAATCATTTCATATCCTTCAGTGCAATAACAAGCCACTTCCCTTCATTCACTATCCCATCCTTTCTTTCATCCCTCAGCTATCATCCTCCATACCAGAGAGGCTCTAAATGCTCATCATTAAAAAGACACTGACTACTATGACAATTGTATGAAGGTATTTTTTCTAGTCAGTTATGGTATTCTGTGTTTGGTGCAGTGTCAAGCATCTCATTGTACCTCACGAGCCATGGGAGCACAAGGACAATGCTATATGTTGATATGATTTCTAAATTAACTTGTGTCTGTCAGAAATATAGTCTATCAAAGAAACACACCTACAAACCTCCGATCTTTTAGTTGTCTATCCTTGCAAGGGCTTTTATTTTGTTTCCTGCTGGAAATGACATACAGCATTTTTAACAGAGAACATGCAGCTTACCCAAAATAAAGCGAATTCTATAAAGATCAGATTTCTGAAGAAAACTGCGTAGTTTGAACAGTAGTTCTGTTGTTTCTGTACAATTATCTGTGGTCACAGATTTTAGCTGAAGTATTGCCTCCAAGTACAAGACAGCTAGATGAGTATGGTACTTTTCTTTCTACAGATTAAAAAAAAAACAATGTTAGCTCAGTTTACAAAGACAACATCTTCTCCCCACCAGTAACAGTGATGAATACTTACTTAATTACATAGAAACATGTTTTAATTTACTAATTTAATCCGAATTATTCTCAAAGTCTTTTGCCTATACAGGTAGACAACTTCATTCAGACCAGCTTCACAAAATACACTATAAGTACTGAATTACTCGTATTCAGGTATATTCGTTGACCTTTTCTATTTCTGCAACAAAAATCTGCCAAAGACACCAGAGGCAGACAAGCACTCTGAAGCCGCAATACTTTTTTTGTTATCCCCTACCCAATATTCATCAAAACAAGATGATTTGACTGTTTGAAACATCCTCACTAAATCATTTACAATAATCTACCAATTTCTAAAGACCAAACGGATTTATAGCCCAGCCTTTACTATCAGGTAGATTTCACTGTAAATTGGTTTTGTTACAAATATTTAGGAGGCATTGTGCATAACTCAAAGTTTGTTTGAAAATATCCATGACATCAGAGACTAGTAAATTCATCAGTCATGGTGTAACACACCTTGACATTTGCAATAATGATAAAGGGAAACCACTGATCCAACGTGTGTATTTGAAGAATGTAAGTTAGTGAACTGGTCTTCAGTTCTGCCAAGTTCTTTCACTGTTCATTTCCTTGCTTTATTTGCAGGTTAAAGTAATTTCTGCTGGTCTTAAAATGTCTCATATCCAAATACAACAATGTTTGGTTGTTTTTGTATTGTTCTGAAAAACCCAAAGGTAGAATATACTGTCAATTAGGACTTGTGAATGTATCTTTTGGACATTCAACATCTAAAGCAGTTTGGAATTCTACACTGAGCAGAGCATGGTTAAATTTGATGATTAATTGCTCAAATCTCCCGCAAGACAGACTAAAACACTCCTACTTGCAAAACATTGAATTAGCAATTCTAATATATTGCTGCTGCAGTGCAATAGGATTAGCAGTTGCTCAATCATCATCCTATGATCTCACCAGGAGGAGCTCTGAGGCTCATCGACAAAGAAAAGTATGCAATAATCAGATGTGAAAAAAACACCCAAACTCTGAGGGGAGTTTAGCAACTGTCTTGCCATCAGAAGAGTTGAAAAGTTGAAAATAATGCAGTTATCCACTCGCCATTGTTTACTTTAAGCTTAAAACCACTCCTACCCTACTCTGAGTACATCTGAAAGACTTCATACTACTCCTATTTCTTCTAGACTTTGCCTTTTTTCAGCTTGTTGATCATAATCTGCATTCTGAATCCTATGCCTACTTTAAGCATTCTTGTAGGACTCACCTCTATTTTTCTTTCCAATACTAGATGTTCTAGGTATCTGACACGTGCTCTGGGATATTTGTTAAGGCAACTGATGACATCATCTGGATTAATGTTGTTTTTCTCCTGTTCTTCCAAAGGTCTTTTAGTGAAAATATGTACACCAACCTAGAAAGAGTTAATTGCATTTAGGAACTTAGTGGCAACCATTTTATTAAATAAGTATTTTAAATGAACAAGTAATTAGCACTGTTGGATTTGTTAGTACACTATTCAGGAAGATAAACAACACAAAACCCTGCTCAGCACCACAGATTTACACTACTCTGTGCCTATTGTGATCTCACTCACTCCTGTCTCCACTGCCTCAATTTGTTGTTTATACATTGCCCAATCTATAAACCTTGGCTTGGGCTCAGCCCCCACCAGCCACAGAAAGTACTGAATGGATTTGCACCAGAGCAGAACAAGAGACTTCAGACTTTAATTTAGAGACCAGAATGTTTTAAGCCTTTTCACATGTGATGATATAGACAGAGCAAGAGATTTCTGTAATGACCAAACCAAAAGTTTAGAACTCTGCCATGGCACAAAATAACTAAGCTTTAAATTAATACAGATTAGGTAGTGACAGTTCCAACAGCACAGACTGTCTGATACAGCATCAAAACATCCCACTTAACAGCACACTATGCTAATGGATGCTACAAATTTATTCTTTTAAAGAATTTTGGTGGATAAAGTTATTTCTGTTGTCAGTGAAGTTTTGTCTTAAATGAAGGCTCTTTATTCCACATCGTAGTGTACACAGATACCATCTGTCCCTGGAGTCTTTTTAAAAAAGCAGCAGCAACAGTTGACCTGTTAGGTGCTATATTTATTTAAAGATATGAAAATTATCATACTTTCTTCTTTATGAAGAAAACCGAAGACATGTATCTCTCATTGTTCAGAATCCCTAAACTTTGTTTTCAGAAGAAAAAAAGAGGAAATTATCACTAGCATTTTTTAACAGAGGGACTTAGAAGAAGTGAGAAATCTGGATGTTTTCTTTTGTTGATCACTAATTGATATGGCAGAATGTTCAATTAGCTATGAAGGAGGACCAATATTAAGGAAAGCACAAACACTTCTGCACGGAAATACTGATGTTCTGTGAAAAGTATATCCATCACAAACCTCTTCATTCTTTTGTAAAATCCATTCAGAGTACTTCCACACCAAGTCTTGGTCTGAGCAGAATGTAAGGAAGTCTACTATATATTCATAGAGATCTGAACGTGTAGAATCTTGAATGTCTCCATCAACTATTTTCACCCATAACTGCAACAAAAACATACACAGATTAAAGTGCTTAAAACATGTACTAACTCTTCCACCTCAAAATTCATGTAAACTACTACAAGACTTAATACAAGACTTGTGGAATTAGAAAGAATTTCCAGAACACCAATTGCAAGGAACCTCACTGGTCACTAAAGTTTTGCCATCACAGGCTTCTCTTGCACCTGCTGTGGTCACCCAGTTCAGACCCCATATTATGAGGGCTTCATTCAGAGAGTGTCTGAAGGAGGAACACTAATGATAAATAAAACTTTAACCAAAAGTCCTTTTCTCCAATGCATGGTATACTTTTCATGTGTTTTGTGTGTGCAAGGTTAAAAGAAAGTTATACAAGCAATTTAAAATAAAACCTATTTTTTTTGCTGTTCTTTCATTTTGACTGAATAACTTCAAGTACCATGTGACATTATTTTTACATACACTATAATCAGAATACACACTACCATTGGAATTAAAAGGTGCCACATCTAGCAGACCAGTTTAGCAACAAACCTTCCTTGAAACATCAAAAAATGTATCTTACACATGACAAAGTTACATACTGTTTTTGTTGTTCTTACTGGTTTTCTGCTCAGGCTATTACTATTTACACAATTGACTTGAATGCATCTGACAGGGTTGCTGTGATTAAGGTGCTCAAAAGGGCACACTACTTTGTTTGTTTGTTTCTGCTTGAGACACACATGCTATGTATTCATCAAGAACATATTAATTTCTCTAGATGAAGTTTTGTAGGCAGGAACAAAAAGATTATTTAGTCTACAGGCTACTGCCAGTAATAGTGACATCAAATGGAGGGTCCCCCAAAGGGATTCCTAACCCAGCTGAAACCCACAGATCTTGCTGAATGCACTCTCCATCATCAGACAAGGAAATAAACTCTCAGTTGTAGTCAGTGTCTGCCATGAGATTACAATAGTATTTTGCTGTGTGTATACACATCAATCAGCACAGAGTGTGCTCCTAAAGTCCCATAAATATCTTCTAAAGTGATCGCTTGAGTATTTTAGCACTTCTGTCTATCTTTTAGGAGTACAAACATATGTTCTGGTATGCACAGTTTTGCTTTAAAAATAGCATACAAGCATCTAAACGGCTGCCAGCTTCAGTAAGCTCTTCAGACTTTTCACATCTAGCATATTAATTTATTCCCGGAAGCCTTAGCATAAGTTTCAAGTTTCTCATATATACATATGTGTGTGTGTGTGTGTGTGTATATATATATATATATATATATATATGCACACACACACACACATATGTATATATGAGAAACTTGAAACTTATGCTAAGGCTTCCGGGAANCAGATTTTTATCTCAGAGCTAAACTGGTATTTTGGAATGGCTTACAGATGACACTGAAAGCTTTATTCTAACCTGAAGTGCTGCAGCATCCTGACCGTTGTAGTGATAGAGGAGACCAAGTGCAAAATACCTGTAAAGAAAGAGAAAATAATATAAAAATTGCTATAACTTTACCACTAATTTCATTATTGATGGATTAGCACAGAGTATAACAAATAATTGCTTAAATGACATGTACATGGCCATGTCTATACTTGGAACAAGTCTCTGTAGGCTGTTTTTCTGAATCAAAGGGGAAAAGTTCTGCCCTGAAAATATGTCTTCTCTGTCATTCCTGTCCCAAAGACAGTTTCTAGTTACTAGATTCAATTTTGATAAAGTAGGTGCCAAATTAGAGATGCTCTCCATGCCATTCTTTCAATTTTATGTACAGATTTAACACACAGCTCCAAATAAATATTCCTCCAATAGTCAATCAGCTGTCATTAAATCAAATTCTATTATGTTTTTACTTAAAACTCTGTTTTACTATCAGAAACTTTTTTTCTTTACTGCAGCATGAAGTCAAGTCAGGCAAAGAAGAGCTTTGTACAGTGCCATTACAGAGTGGCTTTTGTGTACTGCAAGAAAAATATAGCCAAGTTCTGTAAGGGCTCTTCTCATGGAACAATGTTCTAACATTCCTTCACATCTGCAAAAGTTTGCCATGTAAACCACAGTTACCAAGAGGTTTTGACAAAACACCCGAAATAAACGAAACTACCCTAAATATAACCACAATTAAAGACTCTGCCTTACCACTGTAGCTGCTGTTACTGCACCACACAGTTTAAAGATTAAACAAATTAAAACCAAGACACACATACTACCTAGGACTGAGTATTTTACACATTTATTATCTAATGTTTCCTAGTCAACGACAGTCAATTCTCTGTCTGCTGGCATTTCTGCTTTGAAGTCATTTGCAGTCATTTTAAGGAACCTCCTTTTGGTGAATCAGTGGGGACACAGAAAGTATGCAACCCAAAAGAGCTCCTTCCTTGAATAAACAACTAAATTTTAAAGCCAGCTAACTGGTTAATAGCTCCTTTCTAAGGCAGGGCATGCTTTAAGGCATTTTTTCATTTTGTGTACAACTACTGCAGTCATTCAACTCTCCCATTATCACAAGAGCAAACAATTCACTTTTTTTCTCCCAAACTTGTATCAATTCTTTATTTTCGTGTTGGATACAGAACTTTTATATGGAGAACTCTCTATTTTTACCAGCAGAAGACAGAATGCATTTTCCTTACCTCAGACTGTCAATTAATAGCTTATTACCAAAATTTTTAAATGCTACTAAGTTGTCTTTTGGACCTGTAACATGGAAACTACAAGTACTTGAACACATTGTTCTAGAAGACAGTAGCATCTGAGATAATTTTACTGCTGGCTTCAAAGGTGCAATAGTCAAAAACTCACTCACTTTTTGTGTTTTTCCAGCCAGGCAGCACTGTCTGTTAAAAGACAAAAGTTCTCTGAAACCAGTAGATCCAGCAGGCTTTCATGATTTGCCTCTGCGTACAGCTTGAGTAAAGCTGTGTCGATATCCTCCTTGTAGCCATTTGCAACCTCAGTGCTGCGGACTTCATTCAAGTAACTCATGAGGAATCGTTTGCATTTTGTCATCTTCTCCTGGTCCCCTTGGGTCAGCTGGTTTAGGTCGGCGTATTCATGCAGAGGGGGATGAGACCGGATAAATGAAGAGGAAGTAGGCAACAGGAAGGGGTAGAGAGAGATCAGCTCCCGGACGTCAAGCTGGCCGCTTCTGCAATTACAGTGTCAAACTAGATGAAGCAAAAAGAAAGAAAAAGTATACATAGGCACAAAAAAATGAGTTGTGCTCACATATGCTTAGAGTCAGGACACTAACAGATTGTCAGTATTTGAAAGTTACTGTCTTCTAAGCTGGAGAAAATACATGCAGAACAAATCTGGATTTTTTTTTTGCTATTTCTTTTTTTGTTTTATTTATCATTATTTTTCCTTCCCTAGACATTGAAAGCTCCAAGAATTTGGAGACTGGCCTTTTGCTTTTGACATTCCACTGCTGCAGGACTCCTATACTTTTATCCAACAGCACACTTATTCATCAGCAAGTTGTAACATAGATATACCACATAAAACAGTTTTCTTTCAGCCTAGATTGAAATTCCTCAAGCTTTTGAAGAATGCATGTTGTGAGAGAAAACTAGAATGAGTGGGAGTGGTTTTTGGGTTGTGATTGGTTTTGTTTTGGTTTTCTTACATGTGGCAAACAACTCCCTAATTTTCACAGCTAGCATGACCCCTCTTCCCAGGCCCTGCTTTAGGAAAATAGCAAGACATCAGGACTTATGTTTTATTTCACTGTTAAAGTTTTTATTCAGAATTCACCTCTAAAGATGGACATGCTTGCAATGAAGGAGATACTGTTACTGAAAAAAGATCAAAATGAACTTGACAGTACTCTAAAAGAAACCCTGTTCAGTTACTATTTCATTGCAAATACAACCTTCTAAAAATAGTTCTTATCTATCTGGTGATCAGCAAATTCAAAGACTTTCTCTTCACAACCTTGACTGTAATGAATTCCACAAAGAAACAAGTTAGAACTCAGAAGTAGACAAAGCAGCAGATTTCTACAAGCATTAAAATGTGAAAGATCCTCACAAGCAGGCTCATCCCCTCCTGACTTGTAAAGGAACTGAAGTGTGGGGCATGCCCTGCATCATTCACTTCTTGTCATTGACACAGTTCCAAAACCATCTAGGAAATACAAACTAGTAGGAAGCATCACCATGACCACACCAGTTTAGAACTTTTCTTTAATACTGTCCTTTGGCTACAAAAATCTATACCAGAAGGATAAAATTCTGGGAGACAGCAGCCCCAGCAAAGTTAAAAGCAGCAAGTATCCCACTCCAGAACCTAATGACTGCAAAGCACGGAAACAGCAACATGGGCCACAGAGGACCACAAGAGAGAAAAATCTGAACATGGGAAGCCTTTCAATGAGAAAAGGTTTGAATAGCAGGTTTTTCCAATTCAGACCCAGGGCTCCTACTTCCTAAAAACCACCTCCCCTCTATAAAGCCCCATGTCTATCCAAGGATAAAGTGTTCATGTTCATTTTGCAGATTTCTTCAGTTAAAATTTATTTTAATCCCTCTCTTCAGAGTTAATATCTGGCTTTGAAATCCTTAGATTGCCATTATGATGGAATACAAGGAGACAAAGATTTATTTTTTTTCAAGAGGCAGAATAACCAAGAATTTGCAAGTTCTGTCCATGGCGTGAACATTTGAGCTTTCAGTATGAACTCATTACAGTAACCTAACTGCAGTTTTGGCTCGTCCAACTACTCTGAAAGTTTAAGGCCTGAGGACCACCAGAAAAAATACATTACATAATATGTGTTACACTAGAAAACTATCTCTATTTGAAGAAAGATTTTTTTCCCTCCAACCTTCTTCCCTGAATCATTTCAGAACAAAAGCTAACCCGTAACTTGAATAACATCCACAGAGTACTTAAAATCTGTGCAGAAACCACGAGTCTTGATAAAGTTGGAGAAATTCAAGTATAAACATTGGTTCCCTTGCAAGCTATGCTGTCAAGTATTTGGAGACGGCCTAAGCTTGAGACGGAAACTATGACTATGGAGATGGATGAAGTTAAAAATGTTGAATTTAATATTACACTTACTAAAAGTTTTAAAACATTTTTCAACTTCTACAGTTGCTTCTGAGTCCTTTCATCTTACCACACAACTTTTTCTAGATGAGAAACTAGTCAGCTGCTTCACTTCTCACTTCACAGTTCCTGGCCTCAATGACGATCTGTTTTCAAAAGGAGAAATAGCCTCCAAGGAGAATCAGCTTCCAACTTGGGATAGCCCAAAGCCTGGGCTGTGAGTCACCAGTGGTTCTCTCCACAGGTCTGACTCAAACTCATGTTACAGTTTTGGTCTCCCCACAGCAGTAGTAATCAGTAATCAAGCAGCTTCCTTAAAAGCACCACATCATCCACAAGCTTCTTAAGAAAAATAGCTAATACTAAAAAATGACCCCACCTACATGAGTGGCTACCATTCATCTCAAGGCCTATGGCTCCTGGGATCTGTGGTTGTCTTGTGGCTCTTTCCACCACATCTGGACAAAATCATTTAAGGGCAGGTACAAAGGACCTTACCTCTTTCAAAAAACACATCTGGGTCTTCACCTTCTAACAGCTCGGGCTTAGCAAAATACAGATAACAACTTATCACACAATAGAAAACAAACTCAAGACAAGTCCAGTAGTCAATGTCAAGAGGCAGCTTCCCTTCAACCAGTCTTTTTGGGCTTCATACATACAATCAAAACAACAGGCAGAATCTGTAAGTTTTCAGGAAACTTATGTCTAAATTTAGACCTTCATATTTACAGTATCAGAGATGTTGAAGCCTACAGTATGAGCTGTTTTGTCTAGATCCCACTGGCTGTATTAGAAGCTTATATTTTTGAATCACATTTAAGATACAAATCTTACACCATCCCTACTTCTTATTTCTCCAGGTATAAGCACCAGCAATTTTTTAGCCTTTTCAGTGTAGGATACACTAATTTCTAAGGTCTCTCTACAGGCTTTCTCAGGTGTGAAAATAGTTAACATTTAGATTTGTTAAAAAGGGCAACAAAATCTAGAAAAGTATTTGGTGTGTCAGAATGTAAGGACCATCTACTCAGTGAAAGGACATAGCCAAAAGCACTGAAAAGAACTGGTTTCACTGAGGCAGCTGCTAACACCTCAGTAAGACATCTAGAATTCAGCATCTGGCCTGTTAAACAGCACTGTTTGGTCTAACTGCATACAAGCCCCTAATGATAGTAATGTGAAATAGCATAAATATAAATCACTACTACATAACACAATCGCAATTCTGTTATTGCCTGTAACAGAATTCGTAGGACTAAAGAAGCCCTACTGTGACAGCTCACTTAGTTTAAACGCTAACAGATCCATAAAATTCCCTTCTCTTTGTTGAGCTACTTGAGTTTCAATAAAACTACTATTTCCTTCCTTTTTGTTAATCTTTGTCAATATTCAGAAGTTTCCCCAGCTAGCCTGTAACTGACAGATATTTTCTGTCCAGTGAGATAAATGTCCCTTCATATTTGGCCAGAAGTAGACTCACATCACACTAAGTTCTTGGAGGTACTGCTGTCATTCTTGCTTAAATCCATCTTCTCAGACAGGTACCAAGTTTCCCTTTGGCATTAAGACTGAAGTTATTTCTGACTAATACAAGTTTGAAACACCCACAGAGCAACACATTGGGATGGGAGGAAGTGTTTGCATAGGCTGTCATTATCTTTCCCATTTTACCCCTGAGCATCAGTAAGTCTAAAATGAACAAGACTGATTGAGAGTGTATTAGGGCACACCCCAATATTACTGTAACTGAGTGTGTTCAGGGCTGAAAAATCAAGCAACATGGATTCCATAACAAGCTTTTTAGAGTCACCAAAATACTCTGAATAGCCTGTGTATGGCTGGACAGAAGAAAAGCACAGAAAACTTATCCTGGCTTTCTTTACCAAGCAGACATCAGCAATTCATGGACGGTTGTTCTGCTTTGGAGTAGCAGCTTCTAGAGGAAGGAAACATCCTGGGATGCTGACTCAGCTACAAAATGCACGGCTGGATAGCACATTTTTTCATTAAGATTGTTTGTTTCTCTAGAGGAGGTCCCACAATCCTATTCACTAAAGCCTATTTGTCAGATGGATGGAGAGCTGGATGGAGGCTGCATCACTGATCCTGACTCCTTCCACAAGGTGGTGGAGCTCCCCTGCAGGATACATTTCCCTCTTCTCACTGCTTTCCAAAGACTCCTAACTATGTCCCCATTGTACTCCTACTTCAGATACACAACATAAAGTTCAGATATAGTGTGTGGAAGATTATAAGGATGGAGGAAGACTGCAAGTTGCTCACTAATGACAAAAATTACAAGATCATATAGAAAGTGGTTGTGGCTGAAAAAAATTGCCAAAAATGCTGTTCAGGCCTTTCCTGTCACTCCCTCATCTTCACTCACTGTACTCTGCCCATTCAAGCCCAGTTTCTCCCATTATACTGGTGAGCAGAAGGCAAAAAGGCAAAGTCCCTCAGCAGCAGCAGAATTCTCCAAAACTTTTTCCTCGATGCATTTCCATAAACCCAAGGACAACTTTTTTCCTACACTGTACATACTTACAATATACAGAAAACTGTCTAAGCTTAATCCCAGTCCATACACTCTAAACAGCTTTAAAGTGAATGTCAGTAGAAAACAAGGAGAGTCATTTTATGGAGTCAGCATGGATTACACTAACTACAGACAGTGCTCCATCACAGAATGAAGCATGTCTAGCAGAAATGAAATTATCAAATAAAGATAATGAGCAGAATTTTCTTAATGAAAGTGGAATACCAAGATCAATTTATAAACAAAGGAGGGCTGAAACGGCTGAACTGGGAAAGTTAGTACAGACTTCAAGAACAAATAATCTGCTTTCTGGAAAAAGTCTAGCAGAACAGGTGTTAAAACAAATTCAGTATCAGCATCCTCAAAACAGAGCAATTGTGTTAACAGTATTTAAATTGTAACTAATATTTAAATTATACCTTTTTGTTAAAAATATTTTGAAAAAAAGAACAAAGCAATGTTCATGCTGTAAATCACAGCACAGGCTCAATAATAAAGATTTGACCTTCATAGGTATACAGTAAAAAAATATCTACAGATAAAACACTCAAATACCTAATGCTACTGGTATGGTAGCATACCAAAAAAATCAGTTGCATTAACTCTTCAACTATAAAGTTGTTTCAAAGTTACTGGGTTCTTACCCCCAAGAAAACCATTTTATCACAGTGAACTCGCATCTGCATCACAAGCCATTCAAGCGCCTGTTTTGAAAACCAAGAACACCAACTCCTTATTTGAAGAAGGTAAGTTAATAAATTTCTTGTCACACAATTACCTGAAGAGTTCTTTTGCTTCAAGGAACTGAAGCTGTGCAAACTGTATAAAACCTGCTTGCTGCAGGATTCGTTTGTACATTACCTACGAAAAAGAAGGGGTAAAAAGGTTCATTATATTTGTATTTACATAGTGCTAATTACTACTGCAATAACTACCTGCAAAAACACTGACTACATGATCTTCAACCACACTTGTCAAATCACATGCAAAATAAAGCCTTGATCCTCTACATTTTAAATTATGTACTTTAATATACTGAATCTGCAGCCCAGACTCAGTTTCTTACACAAATGTGAATTAACATAACACTGCCCATGAGTCCTTACCAAAAGCAAAGTCAACAAAAAGCAAGTTGAACTTTTCTGGTTCAAATCATGACATATCTGACATCCCACTGACTTGCCTCAGGTTTTTGCTTCAGTTATTTGTAAGCATAAAAGCCAATGGTTACCTTTGAAGTTCCCCATGATTCAGTGTAAACAAAAACAAAACAAAAAAGGAGATAAGGATGGTCCCATGACCACTTCCTGTCTCATCTCACTGCTGCAGTAATTCTCAGTCTCATCCTCAGCTAAGGACCATATTTTTGACTTCTGTTATTTTGATTTTTTGTTGGTTTTTTTTGTTTGTTTGTTTCTGCTGTTGTTGTTGTTTTGGTTTTTTGTTTGTTTGTTTAATAAGAAATATTTCCAAAGCAGTTCAAATTATCCAATATGAAATACATTATGCAAAGCAGATAAAAATATAGTTAGAAACCAAGTAAACCATATAAAAAGCTCTTTGTTATCAAGTTTTACTGTTAGGGTCACAGCTACACAGAAAATGATAAAAATAAGTTCATTAGAAAAATAACACAACAACTAGTTTAAATGATAGGTAGTTATTAAATCTGAATGGTCAATCAATTACCACAAGCTTAAATGAAACACTTGTGCCCAGAGTATTTTCATCAGCAAAGGAGAACTACTAAAAGCAAGGAACCTAAACTGTGCTCTGCAAAGCATCCCGTGTTGGTGACAACACTGGTATTTTGGCAAACACACCCAGCTATCTCCACATGCCCTCAGTTCTTCCCTTCAACTTGCCCATGAATATACAGCTTTGCAATATTTCCCAGTGTACACGAAGGCAGACTTAAAACAGACCTATAAAAACATTTCCAGTGAAAATACCCAGAGAAACTACAATACAACAGGAATGTATTCCAGGCAGGAATTGCTAAAAAACATCAGACCTCAAAGTACAGTGGATTGATTCTGTAACTGATGATTTTTCACCTTGATTAAAGATTATGGATTTACCAAGAGAAAAGCTTGGCTTAAGCCCATTTAGTCATGCTTTACTAATGGTTTGTCTTAAGGAAATACTTAATCTTGGTAATTAGCAAGCCACTAAAATGTATTGACTGTAAGGGTCTGTGGGATTTTTCCTTAACTCCCCAGTGTGGAGGAGAGAAGGGGAAACAGCAAAATGTTGTGTGGCACACTTTTTCAGACAAACATAGCAACATAAAATTAAATGAACACTACTTTGTGACATCTTTATATGAACTAATGTTTTACATTTAAGTGTAATAATTCAAAAGATAGTTACCTAAAGCTAAAAGTGAATTTAATTACTTATAAAATAAAACTTCCTCAGGTGGTTAATTCACAAAATAGCCAAAATATTTTAGATTTCTGACAGTGTTATTACATCAGCACACAGTAATCTCTGAACTGATGAATACCCACCTGGTCACATTCTTAAGGACACTATTAAAGATTTCAATCTGCAAATATCTGCATTTTGTGGCAGCAGAAAAAAATGAAAATCCGGCCTGACTTTCCAGGGAAAGTCTTCTCACCCTGCTGGTTGGTATCAAAGGTAGATAGGCTGGTTTTTTTCCCCCCCGAAGTCTATTTTCAATTTTTGCAATAGAGTGATCAGTAAAATTTACATATTTAGTGAATTCTGACATTGTAATTAAGTTTGAATTGATCTAAAACACTGAAAATGCTGCTTTAATTGCAGAGTTTAGTCTGTGCAGCATCTTTTCAATAAAAAGTTGAAAAGAGCACATAAATAGTGTAACTACAGGTTGAAGGAATCAGTTTGAAATCTGAACTGATTAAGTGATATTCATTTTCATTTAAATGTTGACATATCTTCACTCCTGCATGCTTTCCCAAGCTTATAAAGATGCAGTGATAGGATAGGGAGTATCCAGGTAGATTTTTAGTCAACAAGATACACAATACACATTAAGATGTCCTCGGGTAAAGATTATGGAAACAGCAGACCAGACAGTCTGTGGAAAATCCAATGTTCCCTTTCTTACAGATTTTTAAGAATGGGTTAGATCGATATGCCAAATATATACAGATAACTTCTTTTTATGACAGAAAAAACACCTTGAGTTCTTCTAGATACATCTGCCAGAATATCACAACAGGCTTTTTTTCAAAAGGTACTAAGTTACATCCAGTCAAAATTCAACACATTGTTTAGTCCCTTATAATTGCTGAAGAACCACCATAGGACTTGAAGTGCTTCAGACAAATTCTATATTACCTACTGAATTTGCATAAAAAACTTAGCTACAAAAACATGAAATAAGTTTTGTATTAATTCATATCTGAAAAAGCCTTAGGAAACAGAAAGATGACTGCTGAAGCTGCAACAGCTGTAGCAAAAGCTTAATTCTCCTAACTGCTACAAAAATCCTCTCTAAAATGGTCAGAATTACCAACTACATTGTTCAAAAGAATTTTTCTATAAAGTCACCTTGTCTTTTGGTTGGGTTTGGGTGTAGTTAATAGAATTTTTGAAACTAAAAAGAAATGAGAAGGAAAAAAAAAGAGATACCTATGCAAGATGTGTGTCAATCTAACCAAGGTCTTCACTACCATCAACCATGATTTCTGCAAACGTCAGCTGTCCTGAAAAATTAATAAGTAGTATTCAGTCATTTCATGGTAGCATGGTAGAAAGGCCTTTGTATTCTTCTATCAAAAATGATATCCAGTAAAGCCATTTCCTTGGAACACTTTTGCTTAGTGTTTTTCACCTAGCAGGAATTCCTGATGCTCAAAGACAGAGAAATTTTCATCTGATTGGCAGAGCTACATTTACAGTCTGCAGGGACCACAGGTTAAAAAACAAGTTGGAGCTACTAATGTATGACCTGCTACTTTCCAAGCACTAAATATTGACTATACAAATAATTCTGAGAGCACAGTACTTCATTGCTATTCCACCACCATTCTGCACTAGTAGCATAGATATATTTATGCTGATATAATATTGCTGATCTATAGAGGGAGTACATGCACCTGTGTATGTGTGCAATCACAAAGGATTGAACTGCAGGAAACACTGTGTCCTCAAGATCTCCCCTGCAATGCCCTAAGTTCAAGTCACATGTAAGATGGCAACAGCCACTGCAAACTGCAGAACTAAATCATCATGTGGCAAAGGGGGCACTGTACTTCATAAACTAGACAAGTCCAATCAGTATGGATAAATTATAGTGGCTGGATCAAGTGCCTTAATGCCAAACCTATGTATTCCTTCCTACTGCCTGGATAAAATGGGAAAGTAATGCCTTGAAATTGCCAGCTACTCATGATTCAGTACAGCTTGCAACACTGATACCCGAACATATCTATTAGAAGGTATCTCTTACCTATCTAACATCTATTATCTGAAGAGAGCTCACATAGGAGTTAGAAATGAGTGACTATATGATCAATTAAAGTATGTCACAGAAATGTTGCAAAAAACATGTAAGGCATTGAATTTGGTTGGGCTCCATCAGATTTACATTATGTGAGAATACAGTAGCAGAAAGTCTGATGTGCTTGTAACAAACCTGTAATGACAGCAGTTGGTATTGGAGTCACATCAGAAAGTAAGCTCAATATCTACACTTCCAGCTACAGATAAACACTGAAAAATTCGACTAACAGCTCAAAAACAGGTTGAGTGATTTTAATATGAGTCAGTGGCAGACTTCATGAATTCAAACTGGTTAATATCAGTTGGCAAATAGAGCCCAGAAATGGAACACGCTATTTCACTTGTAAGTGCCATATTTTTTGATTTTCAGTTGTAACATTGACTTAAAGTCACTGAACACCTTTATGAGCACATTAAGCTAGAAAGAACTTACGATATTCTAGGAAACTAATTCCAGGAAGACAGACACTGCACATAAGGTATTTGTGGACAAAAGTAACTTATTCTAAAAACTGAAAAATCCTAAATAATGCAAGAGAACTTAAGAGGAATGAGATTCTACATCACATATTTTAGATAATGAATTGCAGTTCATTCTGTAGCAAAACACAGAAAGACACCTCCCACACTACATCTACATAAACTGGAAAGAAATAATTGGAAACTTAGAGGTGATCATACATAGTAGAAGACATTGATTAGATCAGGCAAACTGTCCACAGCAAGACTTTTGTTTGCTGCTTTAAAGAGACTGTGAAGGAAAAGTTGAAAGTGAAGATGCAAAGCAAAGCATGCTGGAAAATAAACTATTTGCCTAAATACTTTACAGCTTCATGTACTTCCAGATAGCTATACCTTAGCGAAAGGATGGAAACACTTTTCTTGACAAGCTTTTTACTTCTAGCAGTTTCCCAGGTGTTCATTCAACAGAGGAGTTAAGGATCAAGATGAAAACTGCTACAAGTTTCATTTAATTTATTAACTGCTTTTCAAGGGCCGTGACCAAAATTGAAATGACAAGCTATTAGAAGCTTTGTGAAATTAAAAAAATAATTTTAAAATCCTGACAATCTGAATCATTCTGAACCACTGCAGTTTTGTAACTTCCACAGTCATGTTTACATCTTTTAAACAAATCAGAAGTAATATGACAGGTACTACTGTAATGGCAACAAAATGCTCCAAAATATATTAAAAAAAAACCAAAAGAACCACACCAGATTTGATCAAATTTTGCTTTTGCAAAAGGAAAAAACCCAAATATTCATTCACCTACTCAGTGAGCAAAGATTTCATGCTGCTTTTTCCAAGTCTCTGAATAGAAACAAATATAGTAGAATATGTATTCCAATGTAAACCAGAGTTTAGTATACAGTGAGAATCTTTGATAAGAAGGTAAAATGAAAAAATTCTGATTTGAAATAAAGTCTACATTTTTGAATAGCAATAGCAAATAGTAAGTGAACCTATTACTAAGGAAGCATTGCATTGGATTTTCTGTCATTAGGTTTTTGGTTTTCAATTCTTTCAAGTTACTTGAAAAAAACCAAAAAAATAAAAAAAGCACCAAACTAAAACCACCTCAAAACAAACAAACAAAAACCCCCAACACCCTCCCTGCAAAACAAAAACAAACCCCAGAGGAGCAACAGCATTCAGCCCTGCCAGTGTCACAGCCTTTACAAGTACACACAATTTAACAGCACACCTATTTCCTCAGGCTGGAATCATAAAAGGTTAATATTACAATTTCTCTTCAATGTGAATTCCTCTCCCAGCCTCTCCAATCACTTGACTACTGGAATACATGATCCCATTGTGAAATTTATATTTTCATGAAATTAAAGGAAAGACAGACCTGAAATTTCTCTTTTGGAATATTCCTTCGAGCTCCTTTTGCCAGAACAAGGGCTTCTTCTACTCTGTGGCTAGCTAGAAGATCCTGAATCTGTTTTTCCAAAGGTAGTGGCACCAAGATATACACACCCTTGTTAGTAGCAACAATCACCTTTCCTGGACAGAATGAACAGACATAATTTTAAATTCTCCACAGAAAAAAAACAATTTCAGAAATCAGCTTTAAGATACACAGTTTAAGATTCAAAAACCTAAGCAGTGTTAAAGTTCCAAACCTGACCTTTGATGTTACCACATTTGCTAGATAGCATAGTTCACCTATAAATTCCACCTCAGAAATACAGAGATGATGGTAAATTTATTTATTCACAGCACAGTTTGTTCCATTGTAAGTGAAACTGTGTTTAATTGCTCATGATGAACCAAACTGCAAAGGCCACCGAAATCATTGCCCAGATTCCAGAGACCAGGGACTTAACTGCCAGGTATTTCCCTAGGCTTGCATTTTAATTGGAAGCTGTACATCAAAGGTAGCAAGTAACATACAGTTCATAGTGCTAGAATCTGCAGCTTTTCTGGAAAAATAAAAAGTAGTTGCACAAAGTAATCCATACTAAAGAGTTCTTAATTGAAGAACACTCCAAGAGAAATATTTGCATTTTTTTCTGTTTGGCTATTCCATAAAGAATTGTTAATGTTAAAGCTCTTACACAGATATTTTAACACTCTTACACAGATATTTTAAAAATTTTATTCTTTTGTATTCCTTTCTGGTTTGGTACAATTTTGTCAGGACAGCCAATGGACAAATACCTGTAGTTCACAATTACTGAGTTGTAACATTAAATTAACATTGCTCCTTTGAAAGAAATAATCAAGTTACAGAAAATAAAAAAAGCTCTAACTCCATGGACTGCTACCCAACAATTAACTTAATAATTAGAGCACATTTAATGAGCATTCATTTTGCTAGAAACTTAAGACTTTTGGATTACTGAAGTCTGCAAGAATCTAACCAGGATTTGCAATAAAAGTTTCAGCAGTCAACATACTTGCTAGATACTTTGTTTAAAAAGAAAAGGAAGTGACTGCAGGTTTTTCCAGAATTACTGATACAACACAGTGTCCTTTTTAATACCTTCAAAGTCCTGTAGAATGTGACCTTCTTTAAAAGGCAGGGTTTGCTTTTGCTGCTGGTCCAGCATGCTGTGCACAGTAATGAACTCATCATCGAGAGCAACCACGTAAGGGAAGCACAAAGCCGCCCCAATCACATTCTCTGACCAGTGCACTGGGGCGCGCTGAGAGATCCCATCCACAGTTGCGAACATGCCTAGAAAAAGGGAAAAGCAAAGCCTGAGGCTCGTGCTATAGTTGAAGAAGCATTGTTTTCCCAACACAAAGCACAGGTACCAAGGTACAGTGATGAAAAGTCTCTGAACAGATGCAAGGTGGCATGACAACAGCACATCCCACCTCCGAGGACCTGACACCTGACAGTTCACTCAGTTCAATCTTTTTTTCCCCTCCTCCTTCACCACAGGAACAGACAATACCAAAAAATGAGAAGAGATGAATACTGAAAGAAACTACAAAGAATTATTCAAGTTTAGTAAGTTTCAAAGTTTTCTTATAGGAATTATGCCATGCAGTTTGAATTCATTTCAGAAAATTAAATTTATTGAGATCCAGCTTTCAAACAATCTTGCCTTCATAGGAGCCACAGACCTGCACTGCCTGAGCTGTCTGGCAATGCAGGCATGTTTGTTCCTTGTTGTATCAAATCTCTAAAGAGCATTTAAATGAACACAATTGTTTACTTATAATTCTTCACTTTTGATACAGCAACATTTTCAGAGAACAAAGGTCCAGCTCCTTGAGATGAGTCACTTCCTGTGAGGCATCTGTGTTTTCAATCACTAGAAAAGAATGCAGAGGTTGTGCACAAAGCAGCACAGAGTAAAGAATTTCTAATATCCTCATGATAACTCCTATGCTATCTTTGAAATAACCAGATGAAAACTTTAATTTCTGGGGTTTTTTTGTCCCTATCTTTCCTCCTGTCTATTTTGTCCTCCTTCCTTCTCCAAGCTGAATAGAATTCTAACTTGCTTTATGACCACACACCATTGGTTCTATGCATACTACTTGGTATTTCCCAATTCTTTCTGAGACATTAACTGCAGAAATATTTCAGTCAAAATTTTCAGGCCTTTTAGAAGCTGAGCCCTACTGAAGCAGTATGTAAACTACTGTTCAAATATGAATTCATACCCCTTACAACCAGTATTCTCATGCCATTAAAAAGACATGCCCCTGAAAATTGATCTTTGGCAGCAGTGAGCCACTTGACAGCTGGCAGAATAAGTCTGAGCTCCAAAGAACACAAGAGATTAAAAGATTATGTTATTCAATTTACAAAATCTCTTCCAAATACAGGATAATGAGGCAAGGCGAGCTGGGCAGAGGGACCATCTTGGAATGAAAGAGAAAAAAAAGGAAAACAGAAAACAAAACAGATGGTTGTAGACCTTTACAGAACTACGGTGTAGAGATGAAGCTTCTGTATCTCTTATAGCAGCTTTTAAATGCTCATCCTTTTCCCCTTGACTAAGGGTTCTTTTTCACTACAATGATCAGCCTTTCAATCAAAGCACCTCAAAGAAAATACTTTTTTGAGGGTTGTAATATATTCATTCCCAATTTACTCTACAGATTTAGATATGTTTATGACTCAGAAGTAAAATTTTATGTCAGGCAAACTTCACTGCTCACTTTTAAAGGCTTTCAGTTATTACGCCATGCTATAGTCCCATTTCAAAAAGTGGAAGAAAACTTGAACTAAACACATACTAACGAGTAGTAAATTTAGGGCTTATAATATTTGAAACATTAATTCTTAGGTTTTCTATTTCTCAGATGTTCTAACAAAAATATTTATAGAAATCATATTTTTTTAAATGAAAGAGCTCTTTTTTAGGTAATTTAACATATCCTTTATGAAAGTGAAAGAGTATGCAGAGCAATGCATGGCAATTTTTCCACTCAATGGCTCTCTTCATCCCTCTGCCCTCAATAGGTAGGGCTTCTGTGGTAGAATGATGCTGTGATTCAATGATATCTTCATCCAGCTCTCACCTAGGGATAACAGTAAACATAACAACTACCATCAGAAACCACAGCCTTTTTATGGTACAGGAACGCATTTGATGAAACTTGAGTTGAAGCCAGTAATCAATTCTGTATTAAAAATGCACAGAGTATGCAAAGGTTACAAGAGTTACCCAAAACACAGCTACACTCTTTTCTGCAATAAGAGATAAAGAAGTGCTTTGTATAATCTGCCAACCTTTCGAAGGTGCACTATTCCTCACCACCCATATTGTTTAAAGATGGTGTTAGTATTGACCTCACATTGGCCCCCCAGGGTACAAGACAAGTGACTGGCCTCCGGCTGGACTCCATGCTGCTGACTACAAACCTTTTAGCCAATCCACCTGACTGTTTCTCCAGTTTGTTCTTCATCCATTTGTCTACAAAGGCTGCCATGGGCCATAGTGTTAAAAGCCTTGTTGAATCTCACAGTATCACTGCTCTTCCCTCATATATTATGCCAGACATTTAGTCATAAAAGACACTCAGGCAATTGTCCCTTTTCAAAACTACATTGATTACTTCAAATCACATTCTTGCCCTTTGTAGGTTTGGAAATAGCTTCCAGGATTTTCTCAATCACCTTCCTGAGGATCAAGGTATAGCTGGCCAGCCAGTACTTCCCTGGATCCTTTCTCTTGCTCTCTTAAGAAAGCAGTGAAGACATTTTTCTCTTCCAGACCCGAGGAACATCCCTTGATCATCATGTCCTTTCAAAGATAATAAAGACTGGCCTCACAATGACATTGATCAATTCCCTCAAGCGTTTATGGGAGCATTCCATCAGGTCCCATGGATTTGTCTGTCCCGTTTATTTGAATGTTCCATAACCCAATCCTTCTCTGCTGAGGGCAGGATTTGTTGCTCCAGATTTTCCCAGTGATCCTAAGGGCTGATGATTCCTGAAGGAAGGTCATACCAGTAGACTGATGTAACAAAGGCATTAAGCACCTCAGCCTTTTCCATGACCTTTGGCACCAGATCCTCCACCCCATTCAACAGTGGCCATCCATTAGCCTTCCTTTGCTGATGATATGCTCCTTTTGCTCTACATGGTATCAGCAGAGACAATGCCAGATGGACATTGGCCTCCCTTTTGCTTTTGGATTAATTTTCTTCTTAGAAGCTGGTACAGTGCTGTGTTTTCGATTCAGTATGAGAATAATGTTGATAATATGCCTTTGTTCAATAGAGCACATGACTTCAACAGCTTCTCAGTCACCATAAATGCACTCCAGAAAATTCATGGACTGCTTGTGCCCTGCTGTGCTGCCCCTCTGGCAGGTACTGGAGTGGTTCAAGCGCACTCTAAAAACCAGGGCCTACAAATATAGTTTGCTTCCTGTTACCTGAAGAATGTCTTATGTACCTCATCTTCCTGAAAAAGTGATCTGTAACAGGCACTCACCACAATGTCACCTGTGTTAGCCTGCCCTCTAATCCTAAACTCTTATCTGCCTCCTCCTTTGTTCCAAGGCACACCACCACATCTTCCTACTGCTCCCATGTGAGAGGGTAACCTCCCCTCTCAGCTGTTAACACATTGGTGTGCTGGTTTCCCAGAAAAAGTGAAAGAGCCATCGTACTGTTTTTGTAAAGACTATTTGCTCATGTCTGAAGCAGGACCTCTTCAGCTCTGTTTGCTGCTTATCAAGTCTCTCATCACACTATCTTGCACTCTGTTTGCCAATTCAGCCTACCATCACCACATCCAATTTCCAGCCTCCTCATCAAATTGGTCAGCCAAGCTGGCAAAAACACTTTTGCCTCACTTGGCCTAGTGGATCCCATTTCTTCCTTAAATGGGGATCAAATAGGGATGCATAGTCATAAAAGCCAAAATCCCTGTCAACAGGATGTTCTCAAGATGTTCTTCCTTACCAGCAGGATTGATGAGAAAACCTCCATCTCCAACATGAGGCAGTGTCCCACTACTCTGACTTCCTAATTCCTCCTGGTGCTACTGCATTGTACAGGCTCAGATAATTTGTTGGGACAGTTTCCTGCTTTTCATCTGCTACTGTGAGCACTCAAAATATCATGTAGATGTAGGTCTGCAGGCAGAAAAGGAGAATTCTTCCTCTTCTGGTTATGACAAGTAGTTCCTTTCTTTTGTTACAAGTCACAAGTTTCCAGCCTTGCCCATTGCAGAACAAGCAGAGACTCAGCCAGTCCTTCCATCTGTACAGTTGGAAGTTCAAGGCTCACGCCTGGTTCCTGAAGAAGATTCCATTTCCTCTTGGTCATCGCTGATGCCATGCACTCTGCTGACCTCCTGTTGCACCTCCTTTACATGGCAACAGAAATCCTCAACTAAGCACACATCTCCTGTGGGCAAGGACATTCCCCTTGCTCCAGTCTCCTTGCAAGAGGCATGAGGTGCTCTCTTCAGATCAAGGCTTGACAAGCTGCACCCGCTCTTGGGAGCTCAGTCTGAGTTGACACCTCTGATGTTTTCGGGCAGTTGCTCGAGCTGGTGCTAGGAAGCACAGCCTGTGCCAATATGCAAGAACTGTCTGCTGTAATCTTAAACACTTAAAGCCTCTGTACAGCAGGAAATCTGATTAAAAACATGCAACAAACTCAAAAATTGAGTTTTGGTAAGCATAGATTCATACATATCAGAAAGAACTGGTTTTTAATTCTAAATTAACTAATTACTGGACAGAATGAAGATGCATCAAAAATGAAGTTCCTCCTCCTTTTGAAAAAATTAGATAAATACTAACTGCAAGCAGAGACAAGAAGGTACCAAATGGCTAAGACCAGAGATCTGCTACAAGCAATTCTAACAATTAATTTTAAATGCAAACAGTCCAGGTAAGGAAAGAAGTTACATACTAAATAAATTCAAAGACATGTTTCTTTGCTACCATTTTGAGCACTTGCTTTCTGCCAACCTAAATTCCAGTCTTAACTGAAAAGTAAAATAATCTAAATAAATGTCACTTCAAGCACTGTAAAGACAAATATATTAATGCAGAATACATCCACTTCAGTAAGAGGCTGGATTAAACACAGAGGCTCTAGCAAGTGCCAAACATGCACGCCTTAACCAATGAGACATACAAAAGCAAATCAAAATTAGAATTGAAGATTTACATCAAGGCTTTTCAAGTCCATTCATTTTACAGCAGAGGCCTACCTCAAACGCCAAGACATACAACACTGATCTACTATAAAGATGCTCAACCATCTTCATAATTTCAAAGAGACAAGTTTAAAAAGCACTAAGAATTTTACCAAGAAAAAATACGGACAGTACTAGTCAAAACAACAGGGGGGAAGAAATAGAGAACAGGAGGTTTAAAAAACCCAACAAACAATCCACAGGCTGGATTAGGCAAGAAAAACCTATAGAATTGATAGCAAACAGTCTGCAAGGTTTTTGAGGTAGTAAAAGATAGACTTTGCCTGTCTCGTGAGGAAGACAGTGGTTTATGGCATGTTTAGAGCAGCAGAAGTGCATTTCCTTAAGATTCCACATACCTGATATTCTAAGCCCAACACATACTACTTACACCCGTATGTCAGATTTTATAAGTAACATTCCTATTGTAAAACATCAGATAAAAGCTAAAGTCAGACTAAATAAAAATCTGCCCTCTAAGTAGTTATGCTTTTGAAAGTGTATCTATTCTTCTGAAATAAAAAAAGAAACTATTTGAACAGAAGCTGGTTTATGTTCCTAAAAGCATCAATAAAAATTAAAGTAAGACTGGGATCCTCTTAGAAATATATCAAAAGAGAATATTTTCGGATAGCTAATTTACAAATTTAAACTTTTACAGCACTACTAAAACAGTTCGTGTCCACAAATACATGTTCACATTTAAAGCAACTAAGAGTTTCAATAAGAAGCGGGCAGTGAAAATGAGTTAGAAAAGCCCTGTATCTGAAAAAAACAAGTTCATTTTGGAACATCTTTAATTTGCATAAACTGCTATTCTAATGAGAGTCTACTTCTTTCAAGAAAAACTGTTGAGTTGATGTACATCTCACATTCTGGTCATGAGACAAAACTGCAATATAAGCAACTGACTGCACTCTTTATTTTTCTTTGGAATTTATATTAAAAAGCCAAAACCCATTCAGATCCCTGAATTAAGAACCTAAATAGCTGTGAACTTTGCATCATGCTATTCCTAATGTCAGACAAAATACATAAACTGCGTCTTCCAAAAGAAGAGTCATATGGGAAACAGCATGAAAGCATTCTGCCTGTGCTCTGTTAGCTCTGCGATATTGCAGCTTGTCCAAAAAAAGCTCAGGACGACTGACCCCCCAGTATATTGTTGATTTAGACAGATTACAGCAGCACTAAGTCCTTACTATCATCTATCTATTAAACAAGAGCATTATTTCACATGATCCAACTTTAGGTTTGCAATTGTTAAACTACCATTTTCTGTAATACAGAGTAAAAAACACCATTAAAAAAATTAAGCAAATGGGAACATAAAAAGTGGGTAGTATCTGACATCATCCATCGTTAGGACACAGTTTGCTTCAATAGGAGTTAGGATAGTCTGTTTCCACTAAAATGTCTTACTAGCACTGTAGTACAACAAACCTAGTCATGCATCTGTTACAATGTACAAAATAGACTCCACAGGAACTCCTCTGAATAACTAACATTAACTTGTTCACTCTAATTTAACAATTTTGTAGCAACATGGGGCTCCTCAAACCCAGTGCAGCTGGTCACTACAGTCTAACAGCCTCTCAAATTTCACTTGGTACCAAACAATTTTTTAACTCAGGCATGCACTCTTACTATTCTTAGCTGTCTATACAGAAATGAAGCTTTCTGAAACATGATTAAAACACAAATAATCACAGATGTTTGAGCACTGAAAAAACAAAAGAGACAAAAGAGTACTAAGTACCAAAAATTTACCATCTCCCTTTTTATCACAACATTACGATATAGACCTGTGAAGTAAATAATCATTATGATGCATAACACTTAATTAGTAAAAGCTTTGCTTCACAAATTGAGAGAAATTAGGAGAAGTTGAAAAAAAATTGCAAAAAATTAAAAACCTTAGTCTCACCTAGGCCTCCGGGGCCAGCCAAGAGAAACTCTTGTCTGCCTATCCTTTTCACAATTGGCCGCTTCTCATCACTGCAATAGGGAAACAGATCCTGGGAGACGCCGGTATTATAATTCAAAATGATATACTGTGTAGTAAGTGCAAGGCATAAGTAGTAACCATCTACAGCCACAGCACAGGGTTGCTCCGGAGTAAACACCTCCTTCACTATCTGGACTCTGTCTTCGAACACCATGAACATCTGAATGGTCCTACGCTTGACTGAGATAATGCAGACTTCCACGCAGAAAGGATCCCCACTCACTGGGTTTTCATTCAAGGTGAATGTCACAGCTCCTTTGATCCTGGCACCAGTGGGGACTGGTTCCAAGTTTATCATGTTAACTAGTGTTATCGTGTTGTCGCAAAGCACAAGAAGTCTGGTGAGGGCAGAGGCTGCTTTCAACTCACTCACAGGCTTCTTCAAGCCCAGGTATTTATGTAGTTGTTTGGTAGCAGCAAAAGTTATTTTTCCAGCCGCTGACACCTTTTCATCCAACATAAAGTGGTAGATAAAGCAGTCATTGGTTCCAATATAGAGGTTCTTCCCACAACACTCAATGCACTCGATGTTGATGTAATTTTTGTCTCCCATTAACATCTCCCGCTCAACAGCAGAAACGAGCTTGAAAGCTTTAACGCTCATTGTGTCTTCTAGGTGATCTGATTAAAAAGAAAAAAAAAACATTATTTACCTCCACACACATAATCTAATATCAGAGGTAGCACTTTAACATTCACTAATACAAAAACTTAGCTGTTGCATTTTTTAATAGCCTATACTCTATTTCCAACCCAACTACACAAGCCAGAGCAAGCACATTAATAACCACAGAAATTAATCAAGTTTTATGTTTCCACTTCAAACCTATTCTGGAACAGATTCACAAGAGCACCCAGCTATTCTGAAGAGATGCTTTCTCCCCACGTAACCAGCGTGTTATTGGCTCTCTCAAACACTTTGGCACTACAAGTGGTTATTGCCAGTGCTTAGTGATTTATAAACCTGTCACACACATGCTTCTATCACTTGTACAAGAAAACAGACAAGCTTTAGGTCTTAGTTTTTTTGAGAAGCTGAAAGACATTTACTGCTGTTAGTTAACATCTCATGTTGCTTTACACTCAATTGTATTACTGTTAGAACATAGTCTCTTTATTAAATATCACAGGCATATTTCATTTTAACACATACTTTACATTCCGTTTCTCCAGCAATCAGAAATATGTAACTTCCAATCCAGTTAAATCATTTATGCAAAGTATTGTCCAACTCATAATAAAAGTTGTTGGTTTATAATTTGGTTTTGGTTTTTAATACCTGCAGACTACCCATTGTATTCAGTGCTACTTACACATTCTCTGCATCACACTGTATGCACCAGCAATTATAAAGCTCATTCACCCAGAAAATTTGGAAGCATGGCCCATAAAACATTAAGCTCAAGCTGCAATACCACAGAAATTAAAAGACTGTCTGTTCTCTACTATCGCAATCATCCCAAAAGTCTGTCTTTAAGTGCTAAGCAGCACTTCTAGTATTTATTCTACAAACTATACCCACCCTTTTGTAATCAAACATTGTCAAGGGACAGATGCAATTTACAAAGCAATTGATTTTGTGTTTTAAAAACAGTCGCAATTTTACTGTACTCCAGATTTGTGTAATCTTTATAAGAAACCAGCAGACAGCTGTGCTCAACACTCTAAACAGAAGCAGATGAGAAACTGCTACCTTGTTTAATCACCTTTTAATTTGTCATGACTGGTCTGTAATGACCACTTAGCTAACACAGGGAAAGACCCAACACTAAACATCTTGAGTGGATTTAAGATACAACATAAACAATTGCTTCTAGTCCACAGGTACAATGGAGATACAAAACATCAAATGAAATCTCTGTGGACCGAGAGAGACCAACATCAAGATGCTCTTGTGAACAAACTTGAAGCCAAACATAGTCAAACCAAATTTAGTTTCCAATTATTGTATCTAACAAACCCCTTTGCTTTTGAGAACATTGAAAACCACAGCAAAAAATTTCTAAAACAGAGTGAGAAAAGGTAAGGTACACAACTTGCAAGTAACCACTAAATAAAATTAGATCAAACTAAGAATATAACCAGAAGCAAACCATGTTACCAAGAGACAGGAGGGATCTTTAATGGCAAGAATTTCGAGGTTTGTTTTGGTGTTTTTTTTTTTCAGAAGTAAAAAAGACTTCAGTTTGGGATTCCACAACATTTTCCTATTCCATTCTCAGCTGGGGTATAAATTAGTGTTCTGTTCTTAAACCACAAAAAATCCAAACAAACCCAGGAAGCACTAGAGAAATAACCTCAGGTAAAATGATAACGCAAGTCTCTGGCAATAATGCCATGTTGTTCTCCAACATGATCAAAAGAAACACAGCATATTAAGATAGAGAAGGGTGTCCAAAGGTTGACCAACAAAAAATCCCAACAGTTTTTAAAAGCCTGTGTGTAGCCTGAAGTGTTAAACTAAGAAAGGTAAACTGGAGAGGTCAGGTAGCTTTCCTACTTGAAGCTGACAACAACTTAACGTTCCTGTAGCCCAAAGTAAAAATGTTAATGTATGCCATTGGGAGAATTTTGCTTTTGACCAAGATGTATTAAAAAGCTCCAAAAGAATTTCCTAAATGAAAGTAGATGAAAAGTAAAAGTATAAAAGAAGTCATGATAGAGACACAATTCCTAGCAGAAATAACAAAAAATTCATAGTACTACTTAAATCCAGTAACAAAGAAATTTGTTATAGGAAAAAAAATGCTGAGAGAAAAAGCTTTTAGGAACAATCAATGTCAACACACGTGAACTGGATATAATTTTATTTTTTTAACATTTATTTTGTTCTCCTTTATAAGACCTTAGGGGCCTGTGTGCACTGCAAAGAAACAGGTTCTGCAGAACACGCTGTTCCTTTAAAGGTGCAAGAGGCCACCCCAGAGTTACAAATAGTCAGGACGTTTTGTAGCATTTTTCAGATGTTCAGAACTCCGGAAAACAAGATAACGGGGATGCTTGCTGTCAAGAACCAAACAGCAACAGTCAGGAAAATTATGAGTGTAGTAGAGACTTTTTTAACAGCGCAGCAATAGCCCCGCACGCACTCGTTTCCGGTGGGAAGCAGCTCCCTCTCCCCCGCGTTTACTCAGTAATAACCTTGCACTGCACGTTCTGGCTGCTGCCCGGCACAACCGCGCCGTGCCTGCCTCCCCCGCACCTGCGCCAGCTTCGGCTGTCCCCCGGCTGCGATCCCACCGAGCGCGGGGAGGGCAGGAGGGACGCGCCGCCGGGAGGGCAGGGATGCGCTTCGCCGCGGTCCGCTCATACACAAACAGACACACGCACAGACACAGACACAGACACAGACACAGACACAGACACAGACACAGACACACACACACGGAGCCCGCCAGGCC
>VWZD01003272.1:3170-22046 GCA_013396695.1 Sakesphorus luctuosus
GAAAACAGAGAATGCAAAATATATGGATATTTGAACCCTTCATTCTGTTTCTCAAAACTGTGTGGTCATACAGAGGAGACAATCATGTCTCTTTACCTAACAGGAACTGATGGAAAATAAATTAATCACTGTTCAGCAATTACCAATTATTTCCTCAAAGAACATTCCTTTATTGGTGAAGGATTCTTTAAAATGTAACACACTTTTCAACAGTGTGCAATAAAAAAGGCATGGGTTAGTCCATGAAAAGAAATTAAAATTACCAAACAGTTACCAAGTAAATAATGCACTGAATGAGGTACTAATCTTGTGAAAGGAAATAGCATATTATAGTATCTACTGCACAATATTATAATCTGATGAAATTAAGGTTTTAGGAATAAGCCCAGTTTTCCCACGATCAGAGCGGATGCACAAATCTGTGACTGAGATAATGTTATTGCATACAGATCTTCCTTGAATTTTCAAGTATTATTAGCTGAGTTCTTCACAACAATCAGGTTTATAGCATCAAAGGAGCATCTGTCTCCCCAAGTAACTCCAAGTAAGTTTTCACTCTAGATAGATGCTTGACTTCAATCAAATTCACCGTAACAGCAGCCAATGAACACTTCAGGTCTTAAGACTTAAGGAATGTAGGTCAGAACTGAGAACATGGAGTCTGTTTCCCCACTCTCTTACTCCCCAGTTCCAGAAGGAAAGGCTTTACAGTATGGTCACAGTGAATTAAGACAAAATGATGCAATCTGGAAAGTGATGTTCTAAGTCAACAGCTGCAAGCACACACAGACATGATTAAAACCTTCTATTTCTTGATCTTCAAAAACAAGCTAGAAGAAGACAACAGAGAGTAGAGAAAAGGTCATAATTCCAGATACTCTTAAGTTTCTCACAAGTGCAGAAGCATGCTGAAAGGGAAGGGGAAGAAACAATCCACACTGCAACCATGCCTTGCCATTACAAATAACTTGTATGCATGCCATTTAGTGGTAGTCCAGTACCCTTTTTGTTACTTCTAAAATAAGTTTTGTGAGTTGTTGCATCAATGTAAGGAACTGAATTCTACATAAAGTTGCACATTTTAACATAAACTACTTGTTGTGAACCCACAACAAGTAGTTTAAAGCTATCAGTGGAAAGTAGAGTTCATCACTTAAAGGTACCATTGTAATTTGCATTCCTGCTTTAGAAATATACCAAAGGAACTAAATTCTTCAACTATTCTACAATTCAGAGTTCAGCTGAGGTAAAGTTTGATTCAGATCCTACTCCATTCTTCAGGCACATACTTCCTTTTTCTTGTCACTCAACATATTAGGAAAGCAACAGTCTTGCATCTGAGGCACCTAAGACAGAACGAAGCATTAAAAGCAAGCTAGTAATACTGCATACAAAACCTGCCTTCCAGTCTTCCCAAATACCCTGAAAGATACCAAGCAAGAGAGACAAACCTACTCTGTTGTGTCACCCCTTCTCCCACCATATATGGAAGACAAGTGTAGGCAAAATTCCAATATGAACAATTACAGCAGGATCTTACCATCTAGAGAGGCTGAAGCCACTGTAGCCTGCCTATGATCTTTCCTTCATGAAAAACCATGAGCTGACATAAAGATATTACAACTAAATAAACACTTAAATAAAAGTCAAAACCAGTATGAGCAAGTACAGCCTATATTCAAGATTTTCACCTTCATCTTATTCCAACTACCATTCATAACCTTGCCTTACATTTAAAGAGGCAATCATGTTTCTTAAGATATCACAAATTTTAGCATATAGAAATTCATTTAATTTTAGAGTCCATTTCTTCCTACTCGCTTCACATATTTTTCATCCCAAAGGGATAGCAGTTTAACATACACAAAATCTATAATTACACGGAAATTCCTCAATTTTCCTCACTTCTGTTGTTTGACTGCTTCCACCTTTTTTTTTTCTTTTCATTTACCTGAAACAGGTATCCCTACACCAACAACTCAAATTGACACAGTGCTGAACACTTCCCCTACAATGAGCACCCTGAGTAACTCCTTCAAACAAGGACTTTTTAAAACATAGCTATAACTATTACAATTTTAAGTAGCCATCTGCACTCTTCCTTAGAAGTGCTTCATGAATGGAAATCATCTTAGAAGATTTACCAAGACTGTCCTCTGGAGACCAGAAGTATCAGTGAATTTTAAAGTACCATGTATAGCTATGACTGTTGACTCCCTTGAAGGCAGGGAGGTCCTGCAGAGAGACCTTGACAAATTAGAGGACCTGAAAGTCACCAACTCTATGAAGTTCGACAAGTGAAAGTGCCAGATTCTGCACCTGGGATGGGGCAACCCCAGATGTATCTACAGAGTGGGGAATGAGATGCTGGACAGCAGCACACAGAAAGGGACCTGGGGGCCCTGGTTGTCAGCAAGCTGAGTATGAGCCAGCAGTGTCCTGGCAGCCATGAGGACAACCATGTCCTGGGGGGCATCAGGCACAGAATCGTCAGCCAGTTGAGGGAATTGTCCCACTCTGCTCTGCACTGGTGCGGCCTCACCTTGAATATTGGCAGTTTTGGGTGCTGCAATATAAGAAAGATATTAAGCCATTAGAGAGCGTCCAAAGGAGGGCAATGCAGATGGTGAAGGGCCTTGAAGGGAAGCCATATGAGAAGCAGCTGAGGGCACTTGGTCTGTTCAGCCTGGAGAAGAGGAGACAGAAGAGATCTCATTGCAGTCTACCATTTCCTCATGGAAAGAAGAGGAGTGGCAGGCACTGATCCCTTCTCTGTGGTGACCAGTGACAGGACCTGATGGCCTGAAGTTGTGTCAGGGGAGGTTTAGGTTAGTTATAAAAAAATGGTTTTTCATCCAGACAGTGGTTGGCTGCTGGAACAGACTCCCCAGAAAAATGGTCACAACACCAAGCCTGACTAAAAAGTGTTTGGACAAGACTCTCAGGTACATAATGTGACTCATGAGGATGGTCCTGTGCAGGCTAAGGGTTGGACTTGATGATCCATATGGGTCTCTTTTAACTCAGCACATCATTTTATATTCTGTGGTTCTGACTCACGTACCAGCAAACTGAGCCCACTTCATGCCATGGGGAAGCACGGCTACAAAAATGCTGTTCTGGCTCATAACTGAAAGTATGTAGGTGCGTCTTATGACACACAAGTTTCAACAAAATTGCAAAGGTTTGATCAAGATAAGATATAAAAGTGAATCCCACAGCAAGTAAAGATAGAATCAGAATTATAATATCACTCCAGTTGAGGAGATTCAGAAACCCAGCAACAGCATTTTGTACCAGTTTTGGGTGGGGAGGCTTGTAACGTGCTACAGTGATTTTTGAGAACAAAAAATCTACCAAGAAACTCTTCAATATTAGTAAGAATGGGCTGCTGCAATCTGCAAACACACTGAAGTTAGAAGCAGGTATATTTTCCCAGCATGAAAAGAATTTAAGAAACTAGGACAAAGAAGAATTCGGGAATGAAACAAAATACTGGACTTAAAGTGAAAATCTGACAACTGTGACAAGAATGGCAAAGCTCCAACTGACACTCATAGAGATGGAAATTCACTCTGGGTGTGTTTAGATCCTACAAGTAACAGCTTTCCTTAAACAGCCCTGTATATATTGAAAATGTATCTTTAACTTTTTCATTTAGAAGCAAAAGCAACTACAACAAAATCTGCACAGGCCTCTTAAGGTTAATTTTAAAATACAGGCAGTGCAGGAAAATGAAATTTATGTCTGAGGATAAACAACCTGCACAACTAGAAGACCTGAACAGGCAGCACCACAGAATCATTCAGAACTGCGATGAGAACATCCTCTGGTTTTGTACCTATGGTGTGCTATACTAACCTTTACTTTTTCTTCTCCCTGTAAAATTCCAGCACAGCACCACTTGCATGTATTAAAAGATATGTTGCTGATATTCCATACCTCATCAGTGAGAGAAGGATGAAGAAACAGCGTCTGAAACACAGTTTTGCGTAGATGCAACCCTTTCACTTCTAAATCAGCGTTTATTGCCAATAACGTCAATAAAGGCACACAAGTTTCAGATCTACACTGCTAATTGTACATATTTGCCATAAGCAAGTACCTAAGGATCATTCAGCTGTACACTGTTGTTAAATAAAACCAAACAAATTATAGATCATCCCTTTTTAGTAGTGGAAATGAAAAGGTTATAAATACCTAATGATCACAGAGCAATTAGAAAAACAGTTATGTATATATGCAGGGTGAAATAAATCTGTCTAGGTAAGTTGCATAAAAATGGCAGGGACTTCTTCTGTGTGGTTGGTTTGTTTTATACAAAGACAAAAGATTATAGAATCTACCTCACTTCTTTTTCTGAAAAAAGAAGTACAAGTTGAAACAAACCAATCTGACAGTCAGAATCCATCTCCCACATGAGCATCGGTGATGACCAGTCAGCACTGTCTCCTTTTCTTCTCTTATGGTTACTCAGAGCTAAAGAATTTTGCCTTGATCAGTTTCTCAACTTTCCTTATGACCCCCATCTCTTGGCTCATCAGTTTTCTTGCAGTCCAGTAAATTGGCAGCTGCTCAGTTCCTTCAGGGGAGAGAATCAAGAGTCAATTGTAATAATAGGCTGCAATTACTCCTGTGTTGCAGGAACTGAGCTGCTGTTGCTGACTGCTGTCATTTTGTCTGTCTTTGAACTTCTTTATGACCTTATGGCAAGGAATTGCAGCCCTCGGCTGGAAAAGGCATCATACACACAATGTCCTGCAGAGCTTTTTAAACAAGCGCCAGAAAGGCTGATTGTTAGACAGGAAGTAGCATACGAAGCCATATTTATTATACCAATGCAGCCACACTGCTTCAAACCTTTTTTAAACCTCACTCATGTATCTGCAACACAGTTCTGCATACTGGACCTGAAGTGCAGACAAGTATAAACATGGACACATGCAGTACAGCAGACATAGACTCCTCTCTGCCTAGATGCAGAGCACAGAAATCGCTCAATTTGGAAATACTGGCTGGTACAAGACAGAAACAATTTTACCATAATTGAATTGGAGTCATATCCAACAGTCAGTTGCAGGGATTTTTGTATTATTTTTTAATAGTCTAACTCACCTTAAACAAAGAAATGGACATGCAATCAATGTAATGCAATAATTAAAAACTATGTTTCAGAATGTAAAAAAGGATTAGCAAAGTCAATAATTAAAGTGTTTATCTTCATGAATAAAAAATATACTTATCAGCCACTGCATTACTTGTATCAGCTTTATTTTTTTTAAGCAATTTGATTGGAAATGCTACACAAATACAATAAAAAGGTCTACCAAGAGGAAAAATAAACACAGTAAAAACAAGTCCAACAAAATTAAACTTGTTTGAAATGCTTAAAACATACTAATGTATGTCATGAGGCATGATTTAAAATACACACAAGATTATTTCCACCTTTTATTTTCTGAATTATTGCTCTCTACATATTTTCCTGAATATATTTTACCTCTCAACCACTGTCCAGGCCTGTTCACGTAGTTCTTTGGCTGTCTACTGCCAAGTGTTTTGACAACTTTCCGTCTTAATTGAAGGTAAAAAATCTTGATTTTTTTTTTCTACTATTCAGTGCATGTAATATTTTTCACATGTTTCTTTAAAAGTGTTAGAGATCAAACAGTGATTCTCCTGAGTCTGATGGAGCCAGATCCACCTACTCAGATGGAAATAACTTTAGAGTGAAGTTTTCTGAGAATATCTCTAAGATACTGATTTTTAATGAATGAGTTTTAAAACATGCTATCTCTAGCAAGATACTATTTTGCATGCAAAATATTTAAGAGGGAGAATTTAATTTAATAACCACAATATTGAAGTGTTTCATGAAGCAAGAATTCAATGTGAGCTGATTAAGTTCAAATTTGTTGGCCTATCAATTTATTAACCAGTGACAGAAATTATTGCTGAGAAAGCACATCGGGGTATTCCTCACATCCTTACTATCCTGTAAATCATAAATTTCATTCCTGTTGCTGCAAGGATCATGCATTTATTTAGAATAAACCTGTCAGATATAAGACAGGGGAGTAAAGAAAATAGTGTTTTGTTACTGTCTAAACAACACCATACTGTTCGAAACATAAAGAAACCAGCACAAATTAAGAAAAATAACATTTATGGTCCAAAAGATTAGAATGTCACTTGTGCTTCAGTGATATTGAAGTTCTCAGTATTGTAAGGATCATTCCCTATAATTATTTTAGTAGTCCAATAGCAACTGCAACCTGCTCTCGCTCTACTGTGATCAAAGATACTGTTCACATTTCCAGCACACACTGCAGAGAAGTACAGTTTTGGAGCAAATATCCACTGTTGGATTAAGTGTTTGTACAAAAAGAGGTGGCAGGTGAAAAAATATGAAGGGGAAAAAACAGAAGATACTACAAATTCTGAGTATCATCAACAAATTCCAATGGTCCTTTTCTCTGATGAACAACAGAGATGGAAGTAAGATCACTCAATCTTGAAAATCACCAGTGAGTAACAACAGAAATGCATGAATGCCAAACTGCTTGTTTTTTATGAACACTGTGCATTTCCTGCTTGATCAGCTTCTGCAAGCTAAATGCATTATGATCAATCACCTGCTTTTAAGTGCTTGGAATTCTAGACATTACAGTGTCAGTTACAAGGCACATTAATGAATTGCAAGCATACTCTTTGGTCTCCTGCTCCTGCACATTAATCCAATTTATTTAGCATTGCAACCAAGGAGAAAATTTTAATCATCATAATGTGACTGCCAGTGCTCAACTGATCATACCTGTCATAGATTAGGCAAATCATAGCCTTCAGTAATATTGCTTTTCCACTTTCAGACTGGACAAAAGAATAGCCTCACCTCCCTGTTAGCTTTCACAGAACAATTTCAATACTTAGCATTTTATCATATAGACAATGTACCAACAAACAAAACTGTCCTTTTGTGACATTACTTGTCTGAGCTCTACCACACCAATTATAAACTGAATTCAGAAACCATATTTACATAATTGAGTTTTAATGGATTTCAAACATGGTGAATTGGTAACAGAAGATATATGCTAAACAACTAAAAATTTGCAATAGCATATCACGGTATTTTTAACTAATTAGGAGATGGAATTAACATATACTATCATGAAAACCTGGTGACAACAGATGAGGAGAAGACTTCGGTACTCACACTTTTTGCATCATTCTTCAATGGCAACCTCTCTGTCCACACCTCTCAAGTGGATGTACAGCAGAAGGAGGACTGGGGAAGTGGAGTGCTCTCCACTATCAGAGAAAATCAAGTTTGTGACCACTTGAGGAACCTGACTGAACATAAGTCTATGGGACCTCATAAAAATGCATCCCAGAATCCTGAAGGAATTGGCTGATGTAGTTGCCAAGGCACTCTCCATGATATTTGCCAAGTCAGGTGAAGTGCCAGGTGACTGGAAAAAGGGAAACATTGTACTCATCTTTAAAAAGGGTAGAAAAGAGGACCCTGGTGTTAAGGAAACTTCCCAGTCTGACCATTCACAAGACCCTCTCACAGTCACACTCTCAACACCAGAGACTTTATCTGCTGGAACCAAAGTGCTGTCACAGCAGGTGACTCCAGTGAGCTGACAGGCATCCTGTTTTGACTCCTCACACATCCCACTCTCATGCAGTCAGACCAGGTTTCCCATAGTGGAGTTTCAGATATCTCATTCCATAAAGCAATTTATTCTCAGTGCAGTAATCAGCTTGAGCTGATGTCTCCCAAGAGGATCCGCAACAAAGGAACCCCTGGGCTTTTATACCCTCACAGTCTACCCTAACATAGGTCTCGAACTTCCTCCTGAGTCCTCAGTTCTTGCTGTGTCTCTCAGTGTCCATTTGCNCAACATAGGTCTCAAACTTCCTCCTGAGTCCTCAGTGTCCATTTGCCACCAGCCTTTGTGCTCTTTGTCATGCAAAAGGCTGGCAGTTCATTGCTTGTTGTCTTGGGCTCCCAACCAGAGCTCAATTTGCATCTCAATCTGCATCATGAACTGCAGCTCGCAAACCTGCACCAGATATATTCCTCAATACTGGAAACTACTGACCTGTCAGTCCCATCTCTGTGCCTGGGAAGATCACGAAAAAGACAGGTTCAGCCAGCCAGCATGCCTTCACAAAGGGAAAGTCCTGCCTAACCAACTTAGTGGCCTTCTATGATGGAGTGACTACATCAATGGACAAGGGAAAAGTTACACATCATGTTTTCTGAACTTCTGTAAAGACTTGGACATGGTCTCCCACAACATCCTTCTCCTTTAATTGCAGAGAGACTGATTTGATGAGTGATGTGTTAGGTGGATAAGGAATTGGTTGGATGGTCACATCCAGAGGGTAGAGGTCAACGTGTCAGAGATCCAAGCCACCACAGGATAGCGTCGAGTGGTGTCTCTCGGGAGTCTGTATTGGGCCGAGTGCTATTTAGTATCTTCATTAATGACATAGATCAAGGGATCAGGTGCACCCTCAGCAAATTTGCAGATGGCACCAAGCTCAGTGGTGCATTTAACACCCGGGGGGACAGGATGCCATCCAGACTACACAAGCTCAAGAAGAACTTCATGAGGTTTAATAACGCCAAGTGCGAGGCGCTGCACCTGGGTCAGGGCAATCCCCGGCATCAACACAGGCTAGGGGATTAACAGATGGAGAGCATCACTCCTGAGAAAGACTTGAGGGTGCTGATGGGATGAGTGGCTGGACGTGAGCCAGCCATGTGCACTTGCAGCCCAGAAAGCCAAACGTGTCCTGAGCTGCATCCAAAGCAGCATGGTCAGCAAGCTGAAGGAGGTGATTCTTCCCCTCTACTCTACTCTTCTCTGGTGAGACCCCACCTGGAGTGCTGCCTCCAGCTTTGGTGTCCTCAGCACAGGAAGGACATTGACCTTTTGGAGTGAGTTCAGAGGAAGGTCACCAAGATGATTAGAGGGATGGAACACTTCTCCTGCAAGGAAAGGCTATCAGAATCGGGATTTTTCAGCCTGTAAAAGAGATAGCTTAGAGGTGGACCCAACTGAGGTCTTTCAGTACCTGAAGGGACCCTGCAAGAAATATGTTGAGGGACTTCTTACAAGGGCATGTAGTGACAGCACAAGGCAGAATGGTTTCAAGCTGAGAGTAGGTTTAGACTAGATATTAGGAAGAAATTCTTTACTGTGACTGAAACAGACTGCCCAGAGAAACTGTGGATGCCCCATCTCTGTGTTCAAGGCCAAATTGCATGGGGCTTTAAGGAATCTGGTTAGTGGGTGGCATCACTATCCATGGCAAGGGTGTTGGAACTAAATGATCTTTAAAGTCCCTCCCAACCCAAGCCACTCTATGATGATCGAAACATACATTTGCACCTATCCAAGACTGTGGAACAAACATTTCGGTGTGGATATGTTGTCTACACTGCCTCAGAAATGCTCTGTGGTGTTGTAATGGTTGTGCAACTTTACATGAGTATTAATATTTCAGCTATGCTAATCAGTTTAATATCTGAAGTAAAGCATGCAGGTTGAGGAAAAAAGTAATCAGTGTTGCCACTGCTAGGTTTAAACTTACCTCTGAACCAAATGCAACAAGGGCATAGAAGTGTTCTGCAATGCCCTCAATTCAAAGGAGAAAAAGAAACCAAAGCTACTGACTAGATTTTTAGTATGCTTCCTATTAGAACTGACATATATTTAAAATTAAACAGAAATCAATTTGATACAAAATAATGTTCTAGCTGCTTTTAATTCTACAGTATATCGAACTATTGAACAAAGAGAGATCTAAGTATGCTTGAAAAATACTGGATATTTTCTGTTTCAGTGTCACCTCAAACCTTCTTGCTGCACACACAAAAACCCCTCTGTTATTTAAGTGTGTGTGTATATATACAAACACTTACTGATTATACAAACCTTCAGGTTAATTGAATGCAGAAATAACTTGTTCATGTGATTTAAAATACATACATTAATGAGACTTGGCCTACCATTATAAACGGAAGTTCCCATAATGATGTTCTGCTTCCTATATTATTTTGATCAATACATTATTTTACCATGGTATTTGAAGTCAAGCTAGCAGTTCCTAAAAATAAGTAATATATATAGTGATGGAAAATGGTCTCAGGTAATTCCAACACTCTTAGAGAAAAACGATATCCCCAATATTGCATTAATAGTGTTATGCAGCCTCATGACAGACCTAAAACCATCTTCAATTGCTTCTGCCTATGCTGTGCCACTATGTAAAATCTTCAGAATATACAAAGAAGTCCTGCTTTTCTTCACTGTTAATTTTTAAGTGATCAAGGCAGCTGGCTGTATATGTACTAGGCATTCAGGAAGCTTGATTGAATATTACTGAAAAACTGACAACTTTGACATTTTCCTTCCTCCTTTCCTACCTTTCACTCCAAATCAGATTAATCATGAAGTTTTTTATCACTGTGGAAGCATTAGGTGTACTTACATCTCAATGAGATCTTAGTAGCAAATGAAGAGGAAAAATGTAGGAATTGGTTTACAATATCTAGCATGGAGAAAGTCCTGCCAGAAACGGATTTGTGAAGATCAACAAGCCACTGATAATGTTTTAACAACTGACGTTTTTAATAATGTTTGTATGTACAAAATGTTTGTTAAAATGTCTTGTTGCAACGTCACTGCTTCTCCTTCCCAGAATACCTTGGGAATACCTGATATCCAGGGGTCTGGAGGAAGGTTGTGACATGTCTGTTACCTGAACCCCCTCCTGCTGAACGTAAATCCCCTTACTCTCACTGGCCCAGAGCCAAATCCTCTCTTGTTTCCTATTGGTGGGTTTGAATCCCTCCAAAGTCCATATAAACCCCTCAACAGCAATAAACTCTCTCTTTTTCTTCTCCCTCTCCAGGTCCCTGTGTGTCCTTCTCAGGGTCTCTCGGGGACCACGTGGTCAGGGAAAGCAGGGAGCACATTTTCTCCTAGGTAATGGAATAACCTCCAGGACCAGGAGAATCATCATACCATTGCAGATTGCATCCCTACAACACACAGCACCAATGGGGCAGAAGAAACGCCCAAAAGGGACAGAAAAAATCCTTATAGAGCGAAAGTTTAAAAGCACATAGAATAACTTAACATTAACTTTTAAATCTTTTCTTTATACAAGTCCAGTTTATGACCTCCTCCATATTCTTTAATAATATATTCAACAATCTAGTTCAATATAACACAATTATTTTTCAATGTAAAATGCAGATCTTCCCTGTAAAACTGGCCATTGACACATTTTTTTCTTTGATTAAACCACTTTAACAGCATATTATATTAAATGCATTTTTTTACTCTTTTTTTGGAGTAGGTGTTCAATTAGCTTAAAATTAAAAAGCAATGACCAAAATACAACAAAACACTTCCCCACTCAACATGATTTCCCGCAATCATTCATTTTGTATTACAACAAGCAAAAAAGGAAGATTTTAAGCTTTCTTATACAATTCAAGTTACTTCCTGTTTAGTTGTTCCTGGCATCATTCACAGCAACTGATCATTTCTTTGGTTTTGAGTGTGTGGAAAACTGGAATGAACTTCTTGCAAGGAACTGCTGGAAATTAGGAATGTGATCATAATCTACCATCCCACCTACAACAACTATATTTAAGAGGGGCTGAATCATTTAATTTCACCAGGGTATTAGTATATTTGATATTAAAACACTTCCTCATATTCGTCTTTCCCCTCCAATGTATTTGGTATATTTTTGGGTTCTTCTGTTTTTCCTTTTTAACATCTCACTACAGATTTGTACTGTTACAAAGCAAGAGCAAAGCCTAAATGAATCACACAACAACAAAGGGCAAATGTTCTTTTGTTTTTCTATTACCTCCACCTGTTTAAGGTGTTCCAGGACAAGATCAGTCATGTTTGTAAACATGTTTGATCACAGTCTGCACTGGCAATCAAGTACAGTGCAGTTTATTTAGATAGAGTTTTCCAGTTATTACAAGTAACAGTTTACCACCACAAAAATCTCCAAAAGCACACATGTTCTTGGGGCAGAGGGGACAAGGATGGGGGATGGGGAACAAGGTCAACACAATGAATGAGAAAACAAGAAAATAAAAAGTCATTCTCAATAATTCCTCCTTCCAGCACTACACCCCAGTATATACCAGGCACTTCTCTCTCCTCTCACCATCTATCAACCACCTGAAAGGTCAGCTTATTCCCCCTCCTGCTTTCTTTTGTTGCCTTTAATCCCCTACCTTTTTCCCTACCTTCCTTTTCAAAACCATCAGTTGCTTTATTCATTGTTCCTCATTAGATCTCAGCATCTTTAAGTAGCTGTTTTGCTTTCTGATCAACTGGCATTCATCTCCTCTCTCCAACTGTTTTTTCATATTTCTGTTGCCATCACCTTGGACTCATATAATATTCACAATGATACACCAAAAAAATCCACATACATTAAAAAAACCCCAAACTTTCTCACGCTGCTTTAGTATGACAACCAAGCATTACTACTTATCTTCAGGACATCATTTATCTATTCTTCTTTGGTTACCTTCCATTGTTAGACATTTTTTACTTTACTTAACAGATACTTTAGTTCTTTTAGGGGTTTTTTTAAGTGTTTCTCTCTCACATTCATCATGTTCACAATTATTAATCAGGATTCCCTTTTCTCCAGGGAGAAACAGAACATTTCCTAATGAAGAATCCCCTTTGCAGAATATCATTATGAATTTCCATTGTTATATACCGTACACACACATATATATATTTATATATAGACACACATATACATATATATAGTGTGTGTGTGTATATAAATATATACACACACACACAATACATATATATAGAAAAGCCACAAGTCTTCCAAGTCTGCCCGAATTCCAAGCACATTGTCTCTGGCACTGCATTTTATAGTATCATAGAAGAGACCTTTAAAGATCATCTAATCCAGTCCCCCTGAAATATGCACCCAACAGGAACATCTTTGACTAGGTCAGGTTGCTAAAAACCACTCCCCTTTAAGCCTGTGTTTCTTAATAGAGATAAAAAGACATCTCTGTTCTTATGCACACAGAGATACACTCATATATCCTTTCTGCTTCCCTCCACTGACACCTGCATTGCTTCTTCTCTTTCAGGATGCCAGTCTCAAGCATTATCTTTGGTTTCTCCTTTCAGCTACCCTCATATCAGTTCTCTACATTATCCTATCCTTTGCCATCTTCTACCTGTTTAATATCCTTTCCTATAATACATCTTTTAGTGTTGTCCAGTTTTGCTTTAAATGCACTTCTAGCATTAGAGACGAAATCAAAATTACTAGGTGCTCTTACTGGGTCATTCAACTTGAATAAACATTTCCATCTGACACAACGCAAATAATTTTAATCTTTGACAAAACAAAAAACCCTCTGAAATCAATAGGAACATGGAGCCAAGATGAAGCAAGATGTCTTCAATAAGTAATGAATACTCTTGCTTGTAAATAATAGAGACAATACTCTGCACAATTTGAGTTTTAACTTGGAGCCATTCATACAGAAAACAAGTCACAAATAATTATGGCACACGGCCAGCCATACATACCATTTCCCAGTCTTTATATTTGACAAAGTTTCCTCAGATACCACAGGCAAATACATCTATTTCAAAAAACACATAAAGTAGTAAAAAAAGAAGATCCTGATTTCTTCTCTTTTCAAAGCCAAATTCTGGCACAAAGGCTTTGACAACTAGACCCTCCTGTACTTTACATATCCGTGAACGTTAAATGTAAGAAAGGGGATACATTTGAACAGACCAGGCAAGCATTTGTCAGAGCCTTTCTGATGATAAAGAGGGGAAGTTGCTACTGCCACCACCGCAGCAGACTGACATTTTGAGTCCAGGTTTCAGCTGTCTTGAAGGATCAGATGACATGTTTTTATATAAGCACGAACAACTTTGAAACAGAAATGGGAATTTCAGCAAGCTGCAGGTTGGACAAATTGATTCTGTACAATTTATTTTTCACTTTTGCTTCAGACAGGAAGTTTAAGAAATTTACACTACATGAGGAGTCAAAGAAATTGATGGTTTCATACTAGCACTATATCACTGCCAAAAGTTCAAGCTAAACCAATCACTTTTTGACTAGAAATGGGCCTGAGACATGATGTTCTGATCTCAGTCTGAACTTCACAAAGTATGTGGTAGTTATGTTAGGACTTGGCATTTGGCTTAGAATCTTCTCCACTTTTAACAGTGCAGAAAAAATTTTTAAAGTAACAGTGGACTCCTCTCTATCAAGTTTAATAGGAATCAATGAATCAGCTTGATCCAATCTCATTTCAACATTGTAAGAAGTCTAAATAGGTGTCTTTTAGCACTGCAGTTATAATAAACCCCTCTAAGGCTCTGTGGGAGTCATTCTAGTATGGATGTGAATTCCAATACGAACAGGATTTGAGGACATCCCTGAAGAGATTTGCCTGGTAATTACTGGCTCAAGTACAAACTTGAGACAGGGAACGATTTTTAGATCAACAGCGCCCTCTACGGGATTAGTGCTGTACTACTGGGGTTTTCTTCAATACTGCAGTAAAAATAATTCGGTTTTCCACTGGAAAATAAAACACAAGAGGTACCAAAAGAATTGCAGACTATGGAAGCCTATAGACAGAAACTATTTCTTCTGATTCCCAAACATCCAGAAACTGCATAAAGAAAAGAGACTGTTTAAATGAAGAACCTAAAAAGAAACCTCTAAGGACCATTTGATACTCTTGGATTTAAGTAAACAAGCTTTGGAAAGAATCTGCCTTTGCACCATTGTTTGCAATATTCACACACACCGGAGGAACTGACAGGCTGGCAGCACATTTAACCATTCTGTTTCAGGGATGGATTTTGGTCTGCCTTTTGCTGCACTGCAGTCAGTGATCTCTGCAGAGCATCCATATAGTAGAAGGGAATAAATGTCCAGTAAAAAGGGGTGTGCTTTCATGATGAGCTAAAGCAATTCTGAAACCCATGATGCTGAAAGAGCACAGCAGACACAACCTACTATACAGCTGCACAAGCAATAGAATCAACACACATGCATATCCACACAAAAAAAGTAATTTCAAAAAAATCTGTAAAAACAGATATTGATGTGGGAGGTGCACTCAGATTATCTGAGTCATAATTTGCTCCAAAAATGTAGAAAAGAGCAATCAAGCATCCTCCAACAGGGAATGGCTCTGCAACCATTTTGTATCAACATGCACAGTCAGAAAATTTGACTTAGCACAGTGGGCAGAGCTGGGAGTGGCCTGTATCAACAGAGATGATCAAAGCATCTACTTGAGGCAAGAAAAATGCTCCCAGCAGTTAAATTCAGGTAGAGCACGAAAGAAAGAAGAAAGCAAAAATTTGATCTCTAGTATTGTTACTCTCAAGAGACATATAACTAGTTACAAATAACCTACACTCTGGAGAAGAAATGCCTCCACAAGTCTGTGTATCTTTGTTCCTTAATCAAGAAGTTCAGAACATCCAAAATATATTCATGGGCATAAGATTCAATAAGCATAAATTCTGAAGGGAAAAGTGGTTCATTAACAAAGAACATCCACAAAAAGAGGATCTTAATTGATGAGAATGCTTTCCATGGATCCCCACAAATGAAATATCTAAAAAACCTCATGACAGAAAAGTAACATTGAGCACTGCAGCACAGTGTGGGTCATTCCACAAGCAATGACTGTAAAGTAAGTTGGTTGACTTCATTCTTTAGCCTTGATTGATGCACGAGAACTTCACTGAAGTACAAGGACTCAGAATGGAGGGGTGGTGTTTGCATTTTGTTTTTGTTCCTCCTTTAAGACTTATAGCTATAAACTTTACTTAAATAAACATACTAATTGACAAGTAATCTGTTCATTACAACAATCAAGACTGACGATTTCAGTATAGATAGAGTATTGTGTTCAACCTATGAAGATAAATTTCTCTCCATGATGCTCATTTGGCAGAACACATGCTGCGGGCTTCATATTAAATGACATGTAGAAAATAAACTTTTGGTAACATATTACACATCTAAATCATTTGTGGAGCTTTTTATAGCTATGGAGCAGCATAAATCCATAAACTGTATCATATTTGTAGTGGGTTGATCCTGGCTGGATGCCAGATGGCCACTCAAACTGCTCTATCACTCCACCCCTCAACTGGACAGTGGAGGGAAAATGTAAGAGAAGTACTGAGGGATAAGGTAAGGACAGAGAAAGATCGCTCATGGACTACTGTCACGGGCGAAACAGACTCACCTTGGGCAAATCATTTAATTTATTACTGATCAAATCAGAAAAGATAATCTTAAAGCACCTTTACCTCTGCCTCTCCATTCTTAACTTTGCTTCTGATTTACTCTACCTCCTCCCCACTCAGCGGTTAGGAGGGGGGACAAGAAATGGAAGTTGTGGTCAGTTCATCATCCTTTGTCTCTGCTGGTTCTCCCTCCTCAGGTTGCCATGCAAACCCAATACAGCATTTTTCATTAGCTGGCTGTTGACTGATCTCAAAGAAGGTACCTACTAAGTAAAACTTCCTTGGAATATAGTAGGTAAAAAGAAAAACAGGTCTTACTCAGTCTCAAACTTCCTGCCATATTCTAGGAAAGAATGTTAATATTTAATATTGAACATTTTGTGGTCCCTCAAACCCATTTCAATAATTGCACATGTAAGAGGGTAACAGGAGAGGAAGCGAGATCAACTCCAAAACAAAGTCTTAGTAAGAGACCATTCATATTTGAAACACAAATTTGAAAGAAACTGAGAACAAGGCAAACATGTAAAAACATCTTCCCCAAATGTCATCCCAGGTTCCAGCTACCTGTGGGTAATTACTCTCCTCACACAGAAATAGCACCTTTCATTTAACGTCCTACAATGGATTTTTCTTCCACTAGTTCACAAAATCATTCATTGAATCCAACTATTCTCATTTATTCCCTACCTATGGCATCCTAGAGGGTTCCACAGATAAGTACTTTATGTTATCATATAGTCATGCTCAACACAAAATCAAGAGCCCTAGATTTTGGGAACTGAAGTGAAGGGCCTACTTCACTTTTTTTTCATACTGCATTGGTTTAAAATATTACAGTGCAAACCAGAAATTGGCCAATCTACATTCTTAAAAAGAACATTCTGAACATTTAGTTGAAGTATCAGTTAAATATCACAATGTGCTTCTGTATAGCACACTTTACAGAACAGTATATTGTAAGACAGTGAAAACAGTGCACAAAATAGGCCTTGTGATTGTTGAGTGCTTATGGCCCACGTTTTAAGAGTGAATTAATCCCAGCCCTGATACTAACAGGCCATGACACTCAGAGCTTTTCACTTCACCTCAGTATATATTCGCTTTTTGCTATTGTGCAACAGACATAATGATAGTTTGCCTGCTTTGTGAAGCCTTCTGAGAATGGCAGCAATAAAGTACTACATAAAAAGAGATATGCATTTATATTGAAATGCACCTATTCACAAGGAGACATCAATTTCCAACTCACTAGTTAAACCATCTTTATAAGCTTTCATTCACAAAAACCATATGAAAAATTTACCTGCTCATTTTTGCAGATCCATACAGTACTCCCCTGAAGTAGTATAAAGAGTTTGGCTTTGTATCCTTTCAGCTCAAGATACCCACTTTTCTCAGGGGCGACAGAAGTTCGTGACTGAGAGTTATTATCAGATTGCAATTTCAAGGCATTGAGCATCGTATTAACCCAGTCATTTCTTTCTTCTAAAAAAGTGGAGAAAAAAAAATAGTCAAAGGCAGTTAGTTAAGCACCAGCTCCATTCTTCTCTACATATTGGTTTTCTCTTCATCCTAGCATGGCTATACCACATAAGACAGAACATCCACCTTGACCAGGAAGTGTGAATAAACATAACGAGAATCTGTATCAGTGGAGATGTTACCAAAGACAGCCATTTAGTTGACTCCCAACAATCAACACACAAATCAAAACAAACCAATGATCGAGGTCCTTAAATCATGACTGTTGGTTGTAAGATGATGAATTCCAGGCAGCTTAAAGACTGAGGTGGTAGACAGGGGGCATGTTCACCTTCTGGAAGCCAGATCAATGAGAAAGAACTACAATAGTTATGTAAGCAGAAACCAGGGAGCCTAAATTTCATTTGTCACTAAAGAGGCAAACCATCAACACTGCTATTCCATGTTTGGTCATTCTTCTAAGAAAAAAAACACTTGGCATTTTACAATCTATTCCATTAAGGTGTGGTGGTTAAGCTTCATATTGTCAAGGGTACTGAGTAATCAAGAAAATGCATGTTTGAGTATCTTTGCATGCATTATTAATTTAACATCTTACAAATACATGAACATAAGGAGGTGAAGTAATAAAGTTCCACTCAGTCTCATTCACTACGTTCAGATATTTCACCAGACTAAGATCAATATACTTTAATGCTGAGTAGTCCAAATGAATTAGACTCGTCTTATGTGACTGGAATATAATGAATATTTCAACTGTTTGCTCTGAAAGATTCAGTTCATAAAATATACTGGGGGAAGGGCAGGGAGGGATGGAAAGTTTTATCCATAGGATGTACAAAGTTGGCAAAATTCGGACTGAGCACTGCAAAAAGAACCATTAAAACAATAACATGCAGACTTCATAAATGTCATGTCTGCAACATGAAAGAACAAATACACAAATTTAAGTGTCATAAAATAATTCAAAGAAGAGGAAGACTAGCCTGACAGATTAGCCTAGGGAACGTGATCCAAATGTTCATGTTAGAGGCTTTGTTTTAATATATATATA
>VWZD01003272.1:29554-43213 GCA_013396695.1 Sakesphorus luctuosus
TAAAATGTCAATAAACTCCAAGATGATGCAGGGAAGAGTGACCCTAAGTATCACATACAATATGAGTAAACTGAATGGCTTTACAATTTACAGTGAGTTAACTAAAATAGAGATGCTGTACTTTAATTGCATGATTTGTAGCAATTTAAGAAAACAGTCCATATTCTTTCCCCTGAGGAGACACAAACTGCCATATGTAAATAAAACAGCTTAATTAACTTGTATTATATGACTACAATAAATCACCATTTCTTATAAGCTGGAACAGAAAGATTCAGTTGGTGGAATCTGAAATAAAATATGATCATGCTTCAACAGTTTGAAAAAAAAAATTTTCCTTTAGCTGTTTTTGTTTGGTTTTTTAGTTGGGTTTTTTTTTTTTAATTCTTAGATATTTGAAAAATGGTATTGTAAGACAGAGAAGCAAAAATGCATCATTCATTGAACCACACTTGAGAAAAAGTCCCTGAAATGCTAGCCAAGGAATAACACTGGATCAAGGCCAATGACCCTGCAACTGTTCTACTCAGTACTAACCAGTACTCAAAGGAAAGGCCAAACAGTTTAATATCTTTCAGTGTAGCTAAATACACCATCCTTAGAACAGAGAATGCAGATCTACTAAGGCTTCAATGTAAGTACAGTAGACGTACTGCAGCCTTAACAAGTACAACAGCTTTAATTTCTAGATGCTAAGTACTAATGAAGATCAGAAACAGAATAAAAAAGTACAATTCTGACACTTTTAATAGAAAAAGGAATTCAGAAGTCATAAGAACAAATGGGGAGAACTGAAAATTACAATTTAAAATGACTATTCAACTTAGAAGAAATTCAACAGAGTTCTCAGTATTTATGAAGGGAAGATGTGGAAACAGAACATTCTTTAGCTAAAACCAGTTTAAGAATAGCTGGAATTTAAATTCAGTTCTAAATAAAACAGTGAAAAAACTCTTAACAGAAATCAAACATAACATTTTGTTGCTGTCTAACCTCCAAATGTGGCAAAGACTGTTCACTTTCTACAGTGTTTCCCTCTCCATTATTTGAAATCTTAAAACAAGACTTGGGCTCAGATTTCTCCCATCAAACTTTAAGCACATCAGTAAACTAAACTAGGAGTCAATTCACCTCAGGTGCATTTCTAGACTCAAAGGTCACCTTATACAAACAATTCTGAAAGCAACAGGATCTCCAGTCACACTAATTACTGAGTTATAATCCATGGCCAAATTACTAAAGTAGTATTTCAGAGTCAGAGTTAGTTTTCACTCACTTTGTGGCTCAGAGAAAACTCGGCAAAAATATAATGATTGGAAATACCAGCAAAAATTTATTCTGTATTTTTCAACCACAGTTCATGAGTGGCGACCAATATTTTTAATAAAAATATTTTTCCTGAGTGCACCTCATAAACTTTAGGATATGTAACATTAGTATCAACTTTTTAATTCAGCAGAGCCCAGTGTTCTTTCAACAAAATAATTCCCTTTCTCCTCCCACCACAAATACTGAGCAGTAGCCAAATACAAACTTATCTCTCATGCAAACATACATTGTCACAATTATACAGTAACCACTGCAAATGCCATACCCTTGAGGGGATAGTTTATCCAGCCATCCTGCTTTAACCTTCTTTGCTGATGGTCCATAAAAACAAGCATACGGTGTTATTGATTCATTTCCAACCAAAGCTTGATCTCCACCAAATTGCGACAAATTCACTTGTTCACTGACCAAGTGATCGGAATCTCCACTTTGTATTTTACTACAAGATGTTGAGTGTGCTTTGGTTTTGCTTTTCTTTTTCTTTAAAGGCAAAGAATGTTGTTCCACAACAGAATATACAGATTCACTTTCAGATTCTTCCAGTGCTAGTGATTGGTTTTCCTGAGACAAGGATTCACTTTTTGCAAATTCCTTTGTCTTCTCTTCCTGATTATTAAAGTAACTAGAAAGAAAAAGTATATTTTAATCCTAAAATGTATTACTAAAATGCACAAGTATATAAAATTAGTAATTAGAATATTAGTAACACATTATAAATAAATTCATAGCTTGTATGATCATTGTGATAACCACAGACATGCTAACTAAACACTACCTGTCTTATAACTATGATGATACCAAATCCCACTCCCTCCATTCAACATGAATGGTAGCAACTTAACAATAACAATCCTTCTGATACCTGAGCAGAAATTTGAAATTAATTCTCGTTCCTCTGAAAACTAGCTCTTCTGATTTGAATACTTTGGAGGACTTGCAGTATGACCTCCCTCTTCCATCTCCCACCTCAACAAAAGCTTTCAGGCTGCTTCACTAAGGAGTACATTAGCTCCCATTTCATCAAACCACTGGCCACTCCTGCATGACAAGAGTGGAGAATGGATTTTGGTTTTGTGATCGCCTTTTTTTTTTCTAATGAGAGTACTCAGACACAGCTGGAAGACACATAAAAATGGAACTTGTGCCTTCCTTGTTCTGACAGGAAAACAGGGACACTTTCCAAATCCTCAAAGGATTCTGAAACCTGGTTTAGACAGCCTCAAAACAGCCACAGAGCCTAACTCTGCCTCCTATGGGATGGGGTAAAGGCTCAAACAGAAGAAAAAAAATAGTCATTGTTGTGCCTTCACAGCTAGAGAGTTCTACTTGTAGCATCAGTAAATGACTCCTTCCTCTTTACAATTTGATTTTCTCTGTAACTGTTATTTGTTACCATAGATTCTTGGATGTATATTCTTCATTCATTCCTAGATCCAGGTGATTTTCACAAGCCAGGAATTCATTTCCATGAAGTTCCTAGAAAAGAAATATATTGTAAACAACTTTTGTACAGAAGTAGTAAGTGATGTTTAAATTACTGTAGATATAAATCACACAAAAACAACAGCCTAACCAGCAAAGCTACTCTTTCCTACATTTTCAAATATGTATTTGAAAGCTTATTTTTTAAAAAGTATTCTAAGAAATATTTTTTTCAGCATTTGCATTTTAAATAGTAATACTCATATAAAACATTTGGGTATAATCCAAAATACCCAATACAAACGAACTTGATAAAGAAATCCAGTGTGTAGAGTATCAGTGCTCTGATTTTTCTCGAGGTACCACTGATGTCCAGGTTTCAGCAGGGATAGATTTTCTTCCTAGTAGCTGGTACAGGGCTGTATTTTGGATTTAGTATGAGAATAATGTTGATAGCACAGAAGTTTTAATTGTTGGTGGGTAGTGCTTACTCTAAGTCAAGGCCTTCCAGTTTCCCTTCTGCCAGCGAAGAGGTGCACAAGAAGCTTAGAGGTCGCATGGCCAGGACAGCTGACTCGACCTGGCCTAAGAGCTATTCCATACCACAGAGGATCATGCTTGGTTTGGCAGGGTGGGGGAGGGGAGGCTGTTGGCTGGGAGCTGCTGACCGCCGGTTAGGGACGGACTCTGGGCACCAGCCAGCAGGTGGTGAGCAACAGTATTGTGCATCACTTTTGAGTTTTGGCTTTTATTTCTCTTTCTCTCTCCTTTCCATCACAATTACTATTGGTGTAGTATTATTATATTTTACTTGGCTTCAATTAGTAAACTGTTCTTATTTCAATCTAAGAGGTTTACTTGTCTCCGGTTCTTCTCACTGCAGTGGGAGTGAGTAAGCAGCTGTGCTCTAGTTGCCAGCGGAGGTTAAATCATGACAACTGAATATTTTTAAAGCTCAAGAGTCATGTCTTGCATGCAAGTTAAGTACCATTTACAATTTGCCACTGCTAGTCTATCTTTCATATCAATACTTCTCATAATTAAACATACAGCCTTCACAGTACACTAAAGATAAAACAATGGCAAATTCAAAATCTTAAAGTAACACTGAACTCAACCATGTTGTATATATCTCACTTTTTTTTGCTAAGATCTTCTTCAAAGGTCATTTATTAACTTTTATTTAGAACTCTTTATCACAAATTGCTTGCAGTGTACAAAATGTCAAGGTTCACACTGCTGATTTCACACTTCCTAAATTTGATCTGACGATCATATTGCATTACTAAGCTTCTAAATTTTTGTCTTTCTTCCTTTCAACTAACTAAAATGAACATCTTTGTGCTTTCTGATGGAATCATTTTGATTTACTCAATCTTCGATGTGCATGTAACAAAGCTGAACGATGGCAGAAAAAAAGAGGATAAGCTTACACAGCATTGCCATTTGTTTTCTGAGCAGCAGCACCTAATCTTGTACTTGAGGACTGTACCTTGGCAACATGGAAAGGCAAGATTAAAAAAAGCACATAGTCAAAAGCAGAGAATGTCTACACTGCAGGAAAAACGTAGAAATTACAGGCTGATGCTTGGGTAATCCTAGGTGAACTGTCTGCCTTCCTCTGCTAGCCAGATCAATTATAACAATAAAAACCCCACCAAAACCCAGCCATCCACAGACTACAGTACTATGTTGTAGCATTAAGAGCTAGACAAACAAACAAGTAAACAAAAAAACCCCACCAATACAAAATCATCCACATACCTTGAAAACAAATTAAATAGAAAACTGAAAAGCAACCTGTCCACTGTCTATCAAATATGTGGATTGTCTGGAGTCTCACAAAAGGAGGGGAAATGACAGTGTCCCACTTCTACACAATAATCAGGAAGTTAACATCATGCCCCATGAATGAAACATCTTCAGATTAAAAAGTGTCAGTATTCTTTATCTTGGCTTGCTTATCAGTATGTATTTGCAAAGCACACACACTGACACTGTTGGCTAGTTCCTCCTCCTCCCTGTCAGGAACCTTTACAACAGTCTGATGGGCTGGTTGTGCCCACTGCCTAGTCTTCAGCACCTGAGCAAGTGAATTCAGCAAGCCAGATAGTTTCCAAGTGATAATCAAGAAATACATTTCTATTGCCAGTAGATTTTAAAATTTAGAAGTCGACAAATGAAACTAGGTTGTGGGTAAAAGGAATTCTGTTTGCCCACAGACATGTACTGCACCCAAATTAAATCTCAAGCATTTCCAATGTGCTATTTACAGAAATACCCTTCAAGATGCTCAGACACAAAATAAAATCCCCATCTCCCACCTTCTGCAAATCTCTGAGGTATCATACAAAGGTAGTTACCAGCAGCATGTTCTCCTGCAGACACTTCTATAGAGAGAAGTATAGGTACATACATTACACATAAAACTGTCTCTAAATATATACTGTTCTTATTCATAGGAAGCACCCACCCTTAAGGAAGAAATCTGGCTTCTGGATCCCAGACAGATTGAACTGCCTACTCAAAGGTCTGTATAAAAAACCCTCAACTTTACATCATGAAGTAATTCAGATATATTTCTGGTTTTAGCTTTTTCTAATGGGCAGTCTTACTGATTTTAATAGCAAGTCTGGAACCCTGAATGCTAGAACACAGGCTGAATGGAGGGTATCAAGACTGAGCCTACATTAAATGAAGACTCAATGCCATTCAGGACAGGCATATTCCCTAAGAGATACTACCTCAGTCTTCCACTAAAGCTAATGTCACACAGTTCAAACATGGTCTGGCAAAACAATTTTCTAACAGGTCCATAAAGACAAATTCCTCCTTTTAAAATATAAAGGCTTGTTATGTTAAAGTAGTATGATTTGCAATCTGGACAGCCTTCCACAGTACCACAATCCTTTGGAATTCACACAATTTACTGAACTTAATATGCATGTTTAATTTAGTCTGACTGTCTGCAGCAAGAAATAAAGCTAGTATTCCACTCTAGAGGCCTGAACTCATTAGAATTCAGTTTTTCTCTCAAGGAATTCTAATGTACTTGACTCTTTTAGTTGAAACACAGCAATGAAACAGCCATAACATATTTGGATTTTTATGTTCTTTCCAAATCAATAAAAAAACTCCAATTCCTTCTTCAGGTTGCCTTTTAGAGGTTTATCCTTCTACTTGTCCTTCTTCGTGACCCAAATCAAAGGCATATTTTCTTTACAGCCTTCACTCCCCTGTTCTCTCATGCTCACATCCAGGCTATAGTGACTCATACCTATTTCTATAGGCACTCCCTTCATAAAAGCCTACAGAAGCCTTTTCTTTACACGAATGAAACAGAAAGTGTAATGGTCAACTTACAAGCCCTTGGAACAAATTTTATTTAGTAAATATAACAACTTACTACCTTTTCTTCTACATAAACAAACTATACTCTCATGTGACTTAACACGAAGCAGCAGCTACAAGCTCTAATCTCTCTGGTATTTTACAGTGTTATCTGAAAATTCTTATTTAAATGTCTAAATACTTATTCTTTTTTATATGAAAGTGAAATGTATCTCAGGATGTTTCTTTTATGGTTTTTCTTGATGACCGTTGTTTGCAATTAAGTTCTAATGAAGCTAAATTTAGCTCTAAAATTTTCAACAGGCCTGTGATAAACATAATGTAAGAAACTGTCCACACACATGAAAGTGATATTGAAATCCAAATCATCTGATCAGGGAAAGTATGTTATAATATTCTGCATTAATCATGATTCTACAAACAGAAGAAATAGTGATTTAATTTCAGGCATTCAATCCAGTTTAACAGCATGGTATTTTTGTACTTGGTGCCTTTGTATGATAAGAAACAGTGCTGACAACCTTTCTGGGTATGCTTTCTCATAAACAACCATTTCAATGAAATGTACAGAATAATGCTACAAAGTAACAAGAAGGCTAAGAAATTTTTCCTAGAAAATCAGCTTATGTCATTGAAGCAATTACAAAAAAGTTAAATTTTGAATTTTTAAAGACATCAGCATAGACAATAATTGGCACAGAGAAGATATTGCACACAAGGAAAGAAAATGAACACTCAGAAGTCACTTTTGTGTGCACACAGCAACAAGAAGAAAAGGCGTGAATTTGTGTACCTCCTTAAAAAGTCAACAATAACAAAAAGCACAGCATATTTCCAATAGAAAGTACCCACCAAAAACAGAGTTCACTTTCATGCTTATAAAACCACTCCAACTAGAAGATGAAATTTGAATAACTTATTTTTACTGACCAAATCTCAAAAAGTTAAAATTGGAGAAAAATATCCTAGGCATCTATTTGAATAGCTTTTATTTGAGTCACTAGCTTACAATAGTTTAAAACGTGAAACATTAAAGACCAGGACAGAAGAATTTTCTGTTTTCTTTAACTCTGTGGCTTGGCATTGGCTGGAATAAGTATAAGTAAGCATAACATCAACAATTTCTGGTCTGCATCTTGCCAAGACAGAAGCAGGAGCTGGAAATTCATGGCATTTGGCACACGCCTCACTGAGCTAATTTACCTCCCAGATCTCCACATGATCCAGAAATCTGTCCACATGCCATCTGTGGCACTCACACCATTAATCACTGACTCCTCCCCAAAAAACGTTCATTTCAGAGAATCCTAAAACAGAAATTACTTTTTGGGTGTATAGCAAGATTAGGGGATGCATGAAAAGTATACGCAGTCCTAAGAATTTTCATATACAGCAATTGAAAAAGGGTATGGCCAAAAGTGACCATTAGATCACCTCAGCTAATGTGCAAGCTGCTTTCATAGGATACACATGAGTTTGTGTAGAGATGCCTAGCCCTGACCTGCAACTATTAGATAGAAAAAAAGTCACTTTCACTTGTCTTAGTAAATTCTAATGATTATTCACCACTTCAATTATGGAAAAAGTATTGCAATATACCACTGTAGCTGAGACTTTAAATACAGCAGCTTTGGACATAGCAGAGGGGAAAAAAGAAAAAAAAAGTTTGTTATGTATCTCATGTTGCTTTAAAAAAATTTAAAAACCCCAATAAACAAACACAATACAGCTTCCTATAATTATTGAGCACTACAATGTGCACGTCAAGATTAAGAAAAATCATTGGACCTCAAATATTTACATCATAAACCCTTTGCAGGTACCTAAAAAGACAGAAAAGGTACTGGAAACTAAAAAAGCAGAAAAAAATAAGGGCAATATAGAATGTGAAGATAACCATTTATACTCAGGCTTTTCAACTTACTTTAGCATCTTTAGGGTTGTCACAAATGAAGGTTTCCCCATATGGAGAGATGACGGCTGGCTTTTCTTCTGTGAAAGTTTCTTAAAGAAAAAAAATACAGTCATACAGTGCAACGCCCTACTAAAGTAATATTAAAATCAACAAGGGACACATTTTTCAGCTTGCAGTTTCTCTGTCCTTCATAGAAAAAATTTTGAAGAGCAAGAAACAATTTCCCATTTCTATCTAAACATCAGACACCTTTTCACCACAGATACTACCACTATTGCTATGCAATTGGAATATAACTTCCATACAGACATTTTATTCTTGTCTACCTTTCAATAAAATAAAAAAACTTTAGTTGTCTAAGGACCAAGAACTCCAAAGTATTATTAATTCTGACTGTGAAAAAGTCCCACACCAAAAATGCTTTTTGTGCACATTCTTTATTTTGTCACCAAGTATTTGCTTGAAGTCAATATACATACTTCGAACAAGACATATCTCTCAAATACGAAAGAAGTTTACAACTGACTGCACAAGCCTTCTAAACTCTTCAGTATTTAATACAATTAATTTCCTGTTATTTCCTGGAGCTATGAGCATTAACACACAAGCAGCATTAGTCAGGAATAGGTTCCTTGTATTTTTCAAGAAAAAGCTAACTCTTCTTAAAAATCTGGATCTAATTTTAGAAACTCAAACCACTAGTCTAAAAAAGCATATTAAAATAAATAACATTTAAAGTCTGGATTTTCTAATTTTTATTTTATTTGTTCATAATCAAAAACTAAGTAAAAATGCAGAAGTAGTTAAATGCTCTGCTATTACAAAAATCACTTCTTCCAGCCCTTTGAGATGCCCAATATTTCTTAAAATATGCAAGCCAATACTCATTTTAGACAACTTCCCATCCAGGGTTCCTTTTTCCTTAATATTCAAGATGTAAATATTACCATGCTTTACTCACTGTTTTGTGAAAGTTGCCTCCCAGTACAAGAAATATTTACAAGGTCCATATTTCTTTTCTGAAGGGAGCTTCAACAAAACAAAGCACAAAATGAAAACATTAAGTGAAATGTCCCAGAAATTAAGCAAAGCTTTCTCAAGCAGTTAAAGTATTAAAATTATATACAAATACAGAAATAATAGATTTTAAGACTTGGGGGAAAATGTCTGATTTAATTTAAAAGTCACACAACAATGTGTTTTCCTTCCTTTACAACACTGAATGGTTGTCTGATCCTAGAACACATCCTGAGTTCACGGTTTTTGTTCTGAATTGTCCTTATGATACATTTAGATTGCTGGGAAGAATGGAGATCTCACACTTTTCCCCAATCCTTTACCTACCCTTCTCCTTCACACCACTTAGCAACAACTGTATTTAAAGAAGGATGCACTATGAAAATCTAAATTAAACTCAATGTCAGCCTGGGCACGGGAATACAAACATGCTCTTAACCACTGAAAAAAACCTGCTGTAACGTTTCAATTTCCTAAGGTGAATTACATCCCCACAAAGTTTTAAACCAAGATGGAAATGACATTGCATTGCAACTGCCTGTAACTACCCCTGTATATCTTGTAGATGGGTAAGAATGTATCCCCATACACAACAGAAAAGTTATTTTATTATTGGTGTTGTGCTGGCCCCTAAGTACTTCAGTGTATCAATGAATAGTGACATATTATTATTGAGGTTTCAGGCTGAGACAGCAGCTTTATAATCAGAATGCAGGAACAAATGTGTGAATTAAAATACTTCTAACCTACCCTCATTATTCTAGCAGTCTGTATCAGAGCTCTTTTCAGTCAAGCTCTGAATTCCCCCATTAACTCCATTTCCTTCCTAACTTTTGTTTCCCTACTTAACATATAAATTTTATTATTTTAATATTAGCTACATTTAAGACTTTAGAGCTACTGTCCCATGAAGTCCAAGTTGAATTACTCCCTACTAAAAGATGATGTTTCTTTGTGACAGAAGGCAGACATTCATGAGCTTAGTTTTTAGTCCATTCCTAAATCTGCCTCAAAGAATTTATTAGATTTAATTCAAAACAGAAGCCACACTGCATAAAGTTACTTGACATTTCAAATGTTACCCAGGTTGTATAAATTAAGTTCCACAATGATATTTTATAAAATCCTGGTTTTAAAAAACATAGGATGAGTGTATCATGGTGTAGTTCCTATATCTGATATGTTTTATCTCCTGAGCTATAATTATTAAAAAAAAAAAGAAATACACAGCAAGTACTTTAAAAGTCTGTTTCTTCAAACATTTTACTAAAATCGATACAGTTACAACTTTTGAAGTTCCATTAGCAAACTAATTTCAAGCATTTGTACTAACCTAATTTTAAAGAACCCAATATGCTTACAAAAAACACAAACTAACTTATTTCAACACAGATCAGATTTTCCCTTGTTAGGCTGGTTTTTTTTAGAAGGATATTAGCAGCATTAAACTAAACTAAGAATTACAGATAAACAGTTTTGACTTGTAGAGGTTTAAAAATGACTGGTTTCTTCCTTATGTAAAAAAATGAGTCACGTGCTTAGTTTAAGGGTGGATGGACATATTCACCAGGAAATGAAAAACAACAAAATAAGCTTAAAAAAACCCACATCATTTTTTTAAAAATCCACATACTTTTCAGGATTTGTATATTCTTTTTTGATCATGTACCTACATGTATGTATACATGGCACAAAAACCTGATAACAAGTAAACTACAGTCATTTTTTTCTAGCAATCAAAAATAACACCTGTCACTTTTGGAAAGCAAATTTCTAATTTACGTGAAGTAAAAAACGATCTCAAGATATAAAAGAAATTCAACTAGCTTACTTTGAATAACTGCTTGTTAAATATAAGAAAAAACCTACAGTGGAAGCTTATAAAGTGATAATAATTCATCAACACTCAAAAGAACAGATAGCTAATTGCTGTAAAAACTCAATTTCTGGATTAAAAGACAGAAAATAATGACGAGTTCTTCGGGGGAAAAAAAATGGAAAAAGAAATCTTGTATCTGTACCAATTTATGACTTTCCCTAACCATTTCAAAAGTTGAATACCTTTTCTCTGTTTGATCTCAATCATGCAGATTGATGATATTCTTTATTTCATTCTTTAGTGGAAGATTAGTGCAAACAGTCCACCCATCACAAAGTGTGCCAATTTTTCAAAGGTATAATAATAATTTCAATTATTATTCTATTATCACTTTGTTCCACCTGCGATGACTAAGGGTCACTATTGTCGTATATTAAGAGGTACTGGATGTGGCTCAGGCTACATGCACTTCTCTACTGCTCCTTATTATGTGTAAACAGGATGAAAGCGTGTGATGAGGCAGGGCCTGGTCTTGTTAAAGGCTGAGAGGCCAGAAAGCTAAAACTTCACACTGAGCTGGTTTATTCAGTATACTCCTGTTATCTTGCAAAAAAAGTTAGGGAAAGAGGACAGTGATGGCACTCAGGGTTTCATCTGTTTCAGCATTCATCTGCTGAGTGTTTTAAATGAAAGAAGCTTTTGTTTTCAAACTTATTCAAAACATGTTTTCTTTTCTATCCATCTCAAGACCTAACCCTCCCATAATGTAAACACGGCAAAATTACTCTAGCATGCTGTGTTAAAGATTTGCAGTCCACAGACTGCTTGCAGAAGTAAATTAATGGTGATGCTTGACCATAGAAGAGAGGGAGCAGCTTCTCTCTTCTAAAACATTTATTTTGTGTGACAGAACAAAGTAAAGATACACAGAAGCACCAGTTGGGCACCTCATTAGCATCTTTACAACTTGTATGTTACAAAATGAAGTCTAAAGAGTATCAGCACCAAGCAAGAAGTTTCAACCATAGGATCATCTGCCAGTTGCAGAAAATAAATGATGCTTGCTCAGGCCGGGCAGCATTATCTATTTTACTTATTTATATTTTCCCCCAAATGCAGCAAGTTGTCTAGATTTACTTTTGTCCTATTTGTTCTTATTTCTCTTCAAAAAGAATCAGAGGAATCCCACTATAAATAACACAAGTAACAAAGTTGGGGAATATGAAAAATCTAAAAAGATATAAAGCTCATCAATCTCTGCTTCAGCTTTTTCTTTGAACAGATTGCTGCTTGGAATGTTTGCAACAGTATCTGTTTCACTGAAGACTGGCTGCTAAATGACATGATCCAAAGTATCCAAAGCCTCTAAAACTACCGCTAAACTAATTGTATTTAATCTTGTCCCAAAGACACATCAGCGGTCAGTTCCATCCATTACATGACTTTCAATATTTTGTCTTACAGAAGTTGTAATTTTTCACTCATATTTATGTGTAAGAAGTCACTTAGAGAAGATCAAGTCAGACCATGAAATTTCCAATATACCACATTTAATCCTTTGTTCTCTTCTACAACATGACCGGAGAATCATATTAAAAATTTAGGACTCTCATTTCAGTACAGAATGCAGCGTCTCAGAAAGGGTGATGACTTTGTCTCATAATGATGTTTTAGATTCAGATTATTTCAATTTTAGATGATTATTTGCAATCCTTTTAACAATTCCAGTACTTTTAAACACCTTTTGACTGATCTTTACTAATTCTGTAACAAAGACGGTGTCTTATCAGCTGGCAGCATTTTTTGTTACAGGCAAGATCCAGGAACATAAGTGAGAACAGGGAAGCAGATAAAATTGCAAGAGAGGCAAATTAATTGACAGTCATTAAAAAATGACATGGTCGTAGCTCTACCCAGGGGCACAAGGAGCCCCACTGTATGGGCTTTTAGTGCAAGAAGACACACAGGAGATGATTAGAAAAGTATTTCCTTGCACTAAACTTTAATGACTAATACCCATGAATGACTAGAAGGAAATGCTGAGTTCTCCCAAAGATTTCAGCAGGATTTCTCTGCCTCTACAAAACAGCCTTCATGAAACCAGCATCTGTCAATAAGGTCAGCTGAGAATGTTTGTCTATGCAATTCTGTAAGACAGACACTCTTTCCTGAGGTTAAAGATGCTTGCAAGCTACTGTTTTAAAGTTCTGTATTAGTTCTCTGCCTCTACAAAAGGGTTGCCAGGAAGGTTATCAAGAATGTTTCTGTGAAGCTAAAGGTCTCCTGTGAAGTTCTGGTTTGCCTTGATCATCCTCAGACAGACTGGTCTTTTAAGACTTCCATATTGCTATAACTGGATCATAAAAATGAAAAAAAATAAGCTGAAGCTCATAAATCAAAATGGCGGCTAATGAATTTAGTGATCTAGTCACATAGCAATCACTGACTGGGATTTGGAGGATTTACATCAATGGTGGGAAAATCATAAATATAGCATATTGTCTCCACTGAAACCTTGTTTCTCAAAAGACATTAAGAGTACTCTTTTAGCAGTTAATTATTATTGTCTTTAATGTTGAGAATTCCACTTCATCTCAGCATGAATAGCTTTATTAAATGAAGCAGGGATAATCACTCTACAAAAGTTAACATAAATCTACTCCTCACTGAAAGATACATATATTTAAGTTCCAATAAGACACCGATTAAACACTTCTTAAGAATCTTTGCCTCTCCATCTGCTCAAAGAATTGTATTGCAACATTTAATTTTGACTTCTTTCAGTAATCTAAAACAATCTTAAAAA